>CAJNDV010032026.1:16627-32547 GCA_905221635.1 Symbiodinium sp. CCMP2456 | reverse complement strand
TCATAGAGGAAGTATGGCGCTAGCATACACGGTCGTACCTCGTACCTCGGCACGAGTGCGTACACTAGCTAGCACTGCCTTCCCGCCATCCTAAGGTTCGTTCGTAGCAGCTAAGCAAAGGCTTTAGCTCAGAACACAGCTCGCGCAGACCCTCACTCTTTTTAGCGGTGTGGCACAGATCCCTGTTGCCCTGAGAAAGTCTCTAGCCTAAGTCGAATTTGCTGTCATCAAAGACCTGCAACGACCAGAGCTGGTGGGAATGACGTCATTACACCTGAACCATCTACTCCAAACGGACGTGCAGGCAGGTGAAAGGAGGTTTTTGCGGAGGGCGGACCCGGACGAAACACTGAGAGCCAGAGAAATCCTTCGCATCAACCTGTAATTGGTAACAGAAAGCTTTGGCCCGGACGGCGGATGCTTGGCGGGGCAAGGCCTCAAGATCATACCGAGCTGGGGAATTGCACAAAACAAGGGTAGTGAAGGACCCATGCAGCAACGGTGGGGCGTATCCCGCAGCCGACTGTGTGGCACCACACTTCAGCTGTGAGGGAGATAGGCCGACCATCAGGAGGCTTCTGAACTTCCCATTGTGGAATTTGCGAAGGCCTAGAGCAAAGGTGGTGATGCGAAGTTCGCGCGACCGGGGCAGCAGCGGCCTCATATGGAGGAGCGCCCAGGAGGACGAAGGTGGAGGCGCATCGGCGCGTGGCTGTCAAACAGTGGGCCCCCTGTGGCATCCTGTGGCGCTGGAATAATCAAACAGCTGTGATGCAATGAACTAGCACAAACAGCATCCATCTAAGTAAGGATGACTGGTTTGTGGGTGTGTGTTGGTGTGCATGTGGGTGTGAGTGTAGGTGTGTGGGTGTGTGTCTGTGTGTGCGCGTGAGCTGCCGAGGTCAGATGGCCCAGTTTCACCCTGACGGACTCGTTTCATGAACTGTGCTCACCTTTCACCTTTGCACGCCAAAAAGTTGCTTCGGGATGTTGTGGACTTGAAGACTGAACAGAGTTGCAAACAGATGAAAAAGAGGAGAGAGAGGAGAGACTTGCCCGCACGCCGCTGTAGCTGTCGGGTTTCTCGTTTTTTTTTTTCTGCATGGCACGTGACCGGCTGCTGGCGCCCTACTTGGAGATCCGAGAAACAAAGTCCAAGGGCCGCGGAGTCTTTGCAGTCGGAGCCCCGGAGTTTCACAAGCCGGAATGCTGCTCCGGAGTCCGGAGCTGAGCGTATCGCAGCTTCTATCGAGGCCTCGCAGATTCCTCGTTTCGAGGGGGTGTTGACAGCGCGGATTTGGGCCGTCGCCTTGGCACTTCCGGCCCGACCCTTCCGCTGTCGCTCCTGCTTCCGTCCAGGGCCAAGAGAGACTGAAGCGTGCAAAAGTCGAGAGCCTTTCGAGCCTTACAGTCTTCCCCAGAAAAGCACAGACCCAGACCTGGCGCTTTTGCCTCCAAGGGGTCAGTGGACACGGCGCGCTGCTCCAGGCCTGCTCCGTCTGCGGCGAGGCTTACTTCTGTGCCACGTGCCGCCAGTCTGCTGAGACAGAGGACCGCGAAACCGGCACTTTTCTATGGCTTTAGTTTCGTCGCCCTGCAAGAGGCTGCCCACAGATATTGGAAGTTGGACATAGGACATGCTATTTGTTGCAAGTCCGGTGGGCACAGCCTGGCGGCATCAAGACTTTCAGGTATACCCACTACCACATATCGAAAGCCTAAGCGGTAAGCCAGCGAGCACCGATCGTAGCGGCTTGGCGGTCCAGGAAAAGCACAGGCACGAGTGTCAGGAGCTCGGAGTGGGGAGAAAAGGGCGCGTGGAAAACCCGGGCTCTCTCCGCGGAGAGGCCTGCTGCTTCAGCGCCTGGAAGGCTTCAGCTCCAAGCAGGCGCCTGGAAGGCTTCCGAAAGCGTAAATGTCCGTTAAAGCAGCTGCCAGGTTCCGACGGAAGTGCGTGCGAATGTGGCCTTGCTCATTTCCTTGCATGCTTTCCTTCAGACTGATCCAACAGGCCACTGCTCTGCACATTCCCTCAAAGTGGATGAACAGAGATGTACTTAAGTACAACACATA
The DNA here is from genome assembly GCA_905221635.1 of Symbiodinium sp. CCMP2456. NCBI lineage: Eukaryota > Dinophyceae > Suessiales > Symbiodiniaceae > Symbiodinium > Symbiodinium sp. CCMP2456. The sequence goes on along the minus strand of CAJNDV010032026.1, from coordinate 30,474 downwards.
GACATCTGTTCGCTACTTAACTATATTTCTACACCACAAAGGTTTAAATCGGGCATGAGGGGGAGAGACCAAGATTCGGGCTTGCGCATCACCGGATTTCTATGCAAAGATATTCGCAACTGGAGTCGCTGTAAGGTCGTTTGTCAGTCGGGTTACCCCTATGAGTCCGGCTGCCCTCGCGTTCGGCGATGCATTCGGCTCAACCCGAGGGAGAGAAACCCGGAAAAGCTCCACTGCTCGATCTCCTGACGCATTTACACTGCTGTTGGCCGGGTACTCTGCATGTTCCACCTCGGTGGCTCCAACGTGCCGCGAAAGCTGCTCGCACTTTGCACGTTGCCGAGGGGCACGTCTGTCGATAGTCGGGTGCCTCTCAGAGCCCTACGGAAGCCACGCAAAAACTGTCGGTTCACATGGCTGGGGGCATAGATTCGGTGCAATACTTCCTTCGGATTACCTGGTGCAGGATAACTATCCACTCTGCGGAGAGGAACTTCCGACTCTTCCGCTCTTCGTTTCGTCGCAGTTGCAGAGCCAGTGTCTTCAGAGCTCTGTAAGCGTGAATTCGGTGACACCTGCGCTCTACTTGGAGCTGGTGATTGCATGCTTAGCGGTGGTGGAATGTGTTGCTTATTCTTTCGTTTTTTGCATTTTTGTTCCGACCGCGCTGCTTCCAAGCAAGCAAGCACGTAAGCAGGGGCGCAGGCAGGGCAAGCAAATCGCCAAATGAAGGGGCGTGTTTAAGATATAGGATGAATCCGAAGCGCGAAATGCCGAGGGGTCATGTTTAGGATATATGACGAACCGGAATCGCCAAATGAGGGGGTTCGTTTAAGATATAACTTAATATGGTGAACCGGAATCGCCAAATGACGGGGTGTGTTGAAGACATATGATGAACCGAAATCGCCAAATGACGGGGCGTGTTAGGATATATGATGAATCCGATAATCGCGCGGCGAGGGGAAAGTTTGCTAAGTGACCCAAAACGGGTTTGCTAACCAAAACGGTGCGGACTCGAGCAGGAGGTCCCCAAACACGAGACCGAAGACAAATACAAAAAACCAACCTTGAAAAAAGAAGAAAAAGCCCAAGCCCATTCCTAGCACCCGCGTGACCTGGAGTCCTGGACAGGCAATGTGAGCGACCTTCTGGACTTGGTGCAAGAGCCGCTGTCGCGACCGGGTGCTGCTTGGCTGCTCCAGGTGAGTCAGACCTCCACACGCACAAAGTCTGCAGCACCGACGAAGGCAGAATGTCATTCTCCCGTGTCGGCGAGATCACGTTAGCAGCAAATAACATGTCGGAAGACAATCGAGTGAGACCGCATGACAAAACAAAGACATGAAGCGCAAAGGGGCGAATGCACCACGCACCACTTTCGTGCCGCCCCGCACTCACGCATCAGAAACCGTCGACATTAAGGACAACCAAAGACCGGTATTCAGAGCAGCGGAAGCACAGGGCGCACAATGAAAAGCGCCCTGACACAGAATACTTAGAGGCACCAGGCGACGAAGCGCAAACAGATTTGGCGCGACAAACCCCGAGGTGCACCAGTAAGCCGAAGCACCGCATTACAAGGGTCGAGCGAGAACTGCTAAGTTCTGCTGCACTCAGCTTGCTTCATTCATCACGACCGCCCGTCAAGCGACGCCCGACCGCTACGAAGACACCCGCAGGCAGCGAGTGGAAGGTAGCACGAAGCCGAGACGATGCCTACTTGACCGATATAAATGCTGTCATGCTGCTGATGACCATGCTCAATGCCGCGATGTCTGGGGGAGCCAACTGCGATTGGCGGGCTTCCAATGTTGTCACCTGAAAGAAGCTCACAGAGGAGTCGGAGGCAGATTGCAAATACGAGAGAACAACACGGACAAAGGACGGCTGAGCACTGCCGGACCGCGGAACACTGCGTCGATGCCGGCAAAACCGCGACTCAAGAGACCGCACCAGGCGTATTTTCAAGTTCTAGAAGTTTTAAAGACACTTCAGCTTTTGAGTCGGCCCAATCACGGGCGAGCATCGAACACATCCAATGACCGAAATGGTGTCCGTCGGCAGGGCGGTGCAAAGCGACTAGCAAAGCTTCAAAAAGAGAGCCGAGGCCCGGCGCCGCGCGCGGCTTCGGGCCGTGGCTGCGAAGCTCTTCCTGGAGATTTTGAAGGACGCTGACAGCGCTTTACGCCTGCAGTCGCCTCCGCCTCCGCGGCGCCTCGAAGCAGAAGTCCTCACTGCCGTCTTAGCGGCCGTGCCACTGAACGCCTTTGGTTTGGGACCAGAGGGTCGAGACGGCCACGGTCTCGCCCCCGCCGCTTCGAAGCTCAGCTGAAAAAAGAGCTTCGCAGCAAAAAACTTATTGCCTTGGCCCTGCCTTGGCCGAGGTACACCAACCATAGCTGCGTGCCCAACTGTGTCGAACAGATTGGCGGGGGATGTGTTCACTTCTTCGCGCTGCGTGACATCGAGCCGGGCGAAGAGATTACGTGGCTTGTGCAGCAGAGTTAGGCTCCGTCTGTCCATGGAGCAATCCTGTTGGCAGTGCCACAGGTTTGCATACCTGGACCTCAGCTTGCCGCTGGAGGTGCACTGCAGCGCCAGAGCCGCGAGACCTGGCGTCAAGTCGCGACGAGTACCTTTTCAGGATCGGAAACGCCTTGTGAAGACCAGGCCTGGCCAGGCCTGGATTGCTACTTCCCAGCTGCGTGCCCTGTGCTGCAGCTGGGACTTCTCCTGTGACTGCGCTCGCTGCCGACTCGGGCCGGGCCTCCGGGCAAGCCGCCGAAGCCGCGACTGCGAGTTCTGCGCGCAGGCGCTGCGCGGAGGTCTTGGCTTTTGACGAAGAGCACCTTTGCCATTGCGGCGCGGTCCTTCTCCGGAAAGAAGAGATCTGCCGCTGTGATGCGGACGCAACAAAACTGCAAGGAGCTCTTCAGGCCACCGGGCCTCCACTGCCGATCCGAGAAACCCGGAAAAGGTCAAAGAAGAGACAGATGTTTATACTAAAGTTTATACTGTTCATCTCTGCCACAGCCATGCAGCGGCCCAAAGATTGGCCTGTTCGCGTAGCATTCCTCGGCATGTTTTCATGCCACGTTCCGGCGACTCGGTCTCCGTTAATTCAACGTGCCGTGCCGCCACTTTCGGAGCATCTCTTAGCTTTTTTTCAAGAGCACGGCGGAAGAGAGCTTTGGCAGAGGTCCTCGTAGTCCTAAATGCGACGCGGTGGACTTCTGCAAGAAGTTCCTTTCTTCTGCTGGCGTCGAGGGCCTCAGAACGTCAACGGATGGTTGCGGAGTTACATGAGAGTGGGCCGAGGTGACGGCATGTGCCTTCATGGTCCTGAGAAACTTCAGGCCATGTGCTCTGGGGGAAGTTTGAGAGAATGGATTGCTTTCTCGTAGGATGACCGCAGGCGGTCTCTCACTGCACGCAGGCGGGACACGCAAAGCATCACAAAGGAAGCGGTTATCTCAAATCTGTTGGGCCGAGGCGAGCCACTCGGCAATCCCCGCAGCGTCGAAGCCACCAGCGTCGAAGCCCAAGCCGTGTCGCCTGCAGCGGGTTCTCCGCAGCCAAAAGCGACCACGAACCTTCCGAGAGAAGACGTGAAACCCTCCGTGGTACACCCCTCCGTGCATACGCCGGCAACGGCAGCACCAACAGCGGCAACTACCGGCTTTGTTTATGACGGCCACTTCATTCACAACCTCAGCGCCGCACGGCCCGGGTACCTCCCTCAGACTGCCAGCTGCCACACTGCAGCTTTTCACTGGCAGTTTGAAGCTTCTCAGGTGCCGCGGTTGCTGTAATTCCGGTGCTCAAATTGTGGCGACTCGACAAAAGCCAAGAAATCTTTTGCAGATTCCTAGTGACTAGTGCAAGCAGGATTGCCTGAATGTGGAGAAGTGTGCAGCATCTGGCCCAGAGAAGGGCAAGCCGGTTCCCCAGCCTTCTTGCGGCAGTTGTGGCACCGTGGCACCCTACTTGACTCGATTCCACAGGTTTGCGCTGGTCTTGAGCCATTGGGGGATGCCCAGTGAAAGCATGCTTCAATCCATCAGGAGCATGAAAGCGAGTTGGCCAAAAGAAGAGAAATGCCGAAAGCATCCCGGCTTACCGTAAGCGAGCCCCACAGGCTGCAGCTACGGCGGCCAACTGGGCAGACATCTTACTTGTCATGCTGCAGAAGGAGAGACATCTAAAGCTCGTAGAAGGAAAGAGGCAGTGCACATTAAGTCAGGACGCCGATCGCATCTCGTGACAGCCTCTGACTGTCTGACACTGACACTGAGACCCGCAGATTTCTGTGAGCATCCAAAAAAGCTTCCGCAGGCCGAAAATTCAGAAGCTACTCAACAGATGGGAGATAAAGAGCTCGCCTCAATGTTTCTGAATTGCCTGCAACATGACATCGAGTAACGGTGGGATCTGCGATGTGCATACTTGTGCATCTTTGCAGGTTGCATGTCGTGGACTGGGATGTACCCCCTGACTCGATGTTCTATCCGAAGCATGATTGGTGTGGCCATCAGGCTTGGTGGAGGAGTTGCAGGGTGCTCACGTGTGCTTATGTCGTGCTCGTGCCAGGATCTGATTCGCTTGCATGTACTGGCATTAGATGCATATGATGCCGTCGCCTACTACGTCAGGGACTTGGTGGGCTAGTCGGCTGCTCCCAGTCTGACCTGCAAGTTGAGGATGCGGACTGTGAGTTTCAGGGGGACATCACGCCCTTTGCCGGAAGGGGAGAGGGCAAAAGGGAGGGAAGCAGGGCGCTTTGGTCTGGGGCGAGGCCGGTGCTGCGCTGCGCGGCCACGGGGAAGCTCTTGACCACCAACGGCGGTGTGGGCGAGCCCGGAGCTCAGGGCCGAGCTCAGCGGAGCGGAGAGGCCGAGCTCAGCCGATCGCGCGATCGCCAGCTCTCCGCGCAGGTCCTTGAACGTGGGCTTCATCGCTGTGAGGCGCTGCAGAGACTTGCCTGTACCTGTGACGGCTGCAAGACAAGAACATATGAGATGGCACAAGTTTATTGAAGACGGCACATTTCACGAGAGGCCCGACCGTCGTCTGTTGGAGGCGGCCCGACTCTTTGCACGGAATAACAATTTCTCCGTGCTGAAACCTCAGGACAGAAGACAAAAGCCTGAGGTGCCTTCTTTTCTTTTCACTGAGGCAGCGTGGCTGGGGAAATTCTGGTTGGAAACCGCCGGGAGCTCTGCGCGTCACGGCTGCATTTGGTTCGAAGGCCGCAACTCCGAGGTGTGGTGGCTACTTTGTCGGAGGTGAGTGTGGCCTCCACCTCGAAGCCGCTTCGGGACCTCATTGAAGTGCTCGGTGTTTCTTTTCAGGCCAAGGCTTCATGTACAGCCTCTTCTACTCCAGGAGTGACCAGCTTAGGATTTGTGAATTGATAGATGGCTTGTCGAGCAGCTTCTCCAACCTCAAAAGGGAGCAGAGGTGAGAACGGAAGGCAAGCGGACAGGTTCAAAGACGGTTTCATAGACTGACACGGCTTGGGTCTGCGAAGTTTATCTATAGCATGGGTAGGGATACACACAAGGGAGCAGCCCACGGCCACGGGTCAAAAAAGACTGAGGTCAGACAATGCCAGGATCAGACGTCATGCCTAACGGATGGTCGAGGCTACACAAAACAAATTACAAATTCACAACAGACAAGTTGTTGACACTGTTCCACACCTAGTCGCACAGGCACCTGGAGATCTGGAACCAGCGATTACCTGTTCACCAACACACTGCTCTAGGACTCCTGCACTCGCAGGCGCTGCTAGCAACTCAGAATTTAGAGGCAGTTAGAGTCGCTCGAAGCTGCAGCCTTTACAGTCTGGCTGAAGGAAGCGTCACTCGGACGCGACCTGTTTTACCTAGTGGTTTCCCATAGGGTCACAGAAACAGGGTGCGGGAGGCTTAGCTGCCTGTACCCTGTACCCGGTTAAACCCTACACAGCAAGCGTAGCTGTCTGCTGTCTTCCGCGCTGCGGGCGAAGCTTGGCAGTCCGGACTCGGAGCACTGCGGGCTCCGGCCATCAAGGGCTCTCAAGCTACTGTGCCAGCTGCAACAGGCAACGCTAGTAGTTTGATACCTTGATGGCTATTGCGCTATAGCCTAGTTCTACGAGTGAGTCACGCAGGGACTCAGCGTTGGCAAAATCTGAGTCTTTGGCGGAGTCGGAGGCCGATGTCCGAGCAGGCAGGACGAGGCTGGCGAGAGGACGAGGTCGTCCAGGAACCGTCCTGGGCGCCGGGACGCCGAGGCCGAGGAGGAAGACGATGACGGACATCGTGTGCCGAAGGCTGGCTCCAAGGAGCTCCGAACAAAGGCTGCGTCCCGCCTCACCGACCGGAACTGCAGGCCAAGAGTAGAGCACGCCGGTGGATGCAAAGACGATGAGGCCGGCCGAGCCGGCAGGATCGCCAAAGCGAAGGGACTTCCTTCTGCCGAAGCCGAAGATTCGGGACCGCGAGCGCATGGAACGTGAACGTGCCGAGCGACCGTGAGCAGGAGGAGCCCGGCGGTGTGAAGGAGGATGCCCACCACCATGTTGGCATCCCCAGAGCTTGAGAAGTCCGACGAGGGTCGGACAATGTTAGTGGCAGCCAAACTGAAGGACCTGCTAAGAGACAGCTCGCCAACCCCAGCGGTCAGGAGGCGGCTCCGGCCCAGAAGGCCCGGCAACAGGCCAAGAAAAAAGGCCAGAGTTGGAGATCCGAGCGCCACTTCGGCGCCGAGACCCCGCGAGCCTTCCAGCGATGCGCCCTCATCTGCCTCGAAGAAACCGCACCCCCAGGTGGACACGGAGGAGGGTATGATCGAAAGTTTTCTGCTGTCGTTCAGGACAGGGTTTCTGAACTCAGTGGCTGGGACGGCACAGCCTGAATGCCAGGAAGATCTTTCTGGATATCAAAAAAGCTCATGTCTGGGCTGATGCTCGACGCTCATCCAGCCCCCGAGGAGACAGGTGTGGACACTTCAAAGTATGTAGGGCTGCTTCGCAAGGGCCTTTACGGCACTCGTGATGCCCCTGCGAGGCGACAAACCTGAGGGTGATGATTCAGTTGGGCTTCCTACGTGGCACCTCCAATTCCTGTCTGTACTACCATCCCGAACGGGGAGGTCCACGGTGGCGACTTTAGTGGCCTGGGTGCCAAGCCACAGCTTGAGTGGTTCGCCACCGAGCTGGGGAAGCGCTGGACCGTGGAAGTCCGTGGTTACCTCGGACCGCCAAGAATGGCTGGGACGCAGCAGTCCGTCGACATCCTCAACCGCTTAGTGTGTGGACTTTGAAAGGAATAGAGTTGGAAGCAGACCCTCGACATGCCGACATCATCCTGCGAGATGTTGGCTGTGAAGGCGCCAAGGCAACGACTGCCTTGGTGAAGGAGAGGATAGAGGAGGTTGAGAACGCCCAGCCTCTGTCCGCCGAGGATGCCTGTGAGCATGAGACTGGCTTATCTGTCTCAAAACAGGCCTGATCTCCAGGTATCCCCGAAGGGCGTGAAAAGCCCCACCACGGCACATCTGGCGATGCTGAAGCGAGGGGCACGTTACTTGCGTGCAGCCGTCGTCTCGTGCACCTGTTTCCACACCAGTCTTGCGTGCACCGCGTGACGCTATGGGCGGGCGGCGATCATGCTAGATGCTTGCGGACGCGTAAGTCTACGACTGGATAGTGCATCTGGCTTGGCAGCTCAACGGCGAAACTGCTTGTAGCATTGTAGAAGCTGAATACCATGGGTTGGTCTCTGGCACTTGCAACGTTCTTGGAGAACAGCCGACGCTGAAAGATTGGGGAATCCTCCTTCCAATTCAGGCGTACACGGATGCAAGTACAAGCCTGTCCAGGCTCATGCCACGGACTTGGACACATATACACGGTGTTCTCATGGGTGCAAGACATCGTCGAGAAAGGAAAGGTTGTGCTAGGCCAAAAAGGCACTGAAGAAATGTCAGCCGACTTGCTTACCAAGCCGCTGGACCGTGCGCGCATCCAGATGCTGTTGCATGGTCTGAACAACTACTATGCAGATGGCAGGCACCTCTTGGCTCTGAATGCCTCAGTAGTAAAAACCGAAAGGGTTTGAGTCAGGTTGCGGTAGGTAAGTTTACCGCACACCCTTTGTATCCCGGCCACCTGGAGCCGGGTACACCTTTTCCCACACGCCGCCCTCGGGAGGCGTGTTGGTGTATGCGGGTCTTGTTTGGTAATTATTTTGCTTTGTTGTTCACTGTAGCCCTTTTTGTTCAAGGGTAGCACGCGCACTAAGAGTGCAAAGAGCCCAAAATATCCGCTGTAAACCCGCGGCTGCAAACCAATCCTGGCTAAGATGGATGTCAAAGCGGCATTCGATACGCTATCGCTGAATTCTTGCTTCACACCGAGGCCTCCAGGGAGACCTGGCTGCTGTGGCAGTTATGCCACGATAACAAGGTCCACATGCGACTAGGGACTTCGGCTTGGTCGGTACCCCTACAGCGGGGGTTGCTCCAGGGCACGGCATATAGCGCAGTGCTCTTTAGCAGGATCGTAGATTTTTTCGTGGGCAAATTAGTCCGGGAGTGGCAACATACGTTCCCGGGATGGGATCTCCCGCATTGTCTGCTGTTCGCAGACGATGTGCTGCTCCTTGCAAGCGATTGCCTTAGCCTGCAAGCCAAAGCCAGGGATATTGCGCAGGTCCTAGAGACGATAGGACTCCGTATCAATGTACGGAAATCTTGTGTCCTGGAGACTGAGCCAGATACGGCCCCTGCGGTGTGGCTGAGAGGAGAAGCACAACCACTCCAAACGGCGCCCAGTCTCCTTTATCTGGGCATTCCGCTCTCTTTCAATTTTAGGCCCTCTGTCTGCCTTGCGAGATCGGTTTGTAGGGCTAGCAACACCTACTTTGCTATGAGACGCTTGCTTGCCTCCAGATCGCTCCTGGGGGCGCACAAAGTTAAACTTTTTGACTTGTATGTGACTTCCAAATGGGTTTGGGCGAGTGGGCTAGTCTGGCCAGATGCTGCATCAGTCAGACAATTAGACGCACAACAGAACACGTTGCTGTTAGGGCTTATGGACCTGCCGCCCGACCTTCTGGGCGAGTTTGTCACAAACATGGTCTCTAGGAGACGAGCCGTCAAATGCTTCTTGGCAAGCCTGGAGATCCCGACATGGGCAAGTAGATGGCTTAAACAAGTCTGGACTTACTGGGGCCATGTGGCGCGGTACCAGCTCTCGACCCCGCTGGCAGGGCTGCGAGACTCGTTTGGAACTTTCGCCCAAATGTCGGGGTCAACAACACTGGCTAGGGTCAGGCACACTATACTTCGTAAAATACAGCTGGTGTATGCTGCCGTGCGTACCGAGGCCTATCCTGCAACCTGGGAGACGGCAGCTAAGGACCGTGATGCGTGGCTGGCGCTTCTGCCTGAATGGACGGCTTATTGGAAGCCGAGACACCCTAATAGTGACTTGTTGGGTAGACAGCTCGTGATTGTGAACAACGCGGACGCATGCTTGCGTCCCTTTCGCTGGTTTCCAGAAGAGCCGTATGAGCTCAACGTCCTCCACATCCGCGCTGCTAAGGAGATGCCGAATGGACCCTGTGTGTTCGGGGAAATCAGACCCGAGGGACTGATAGTTGCTGTTGCTCTTGTCACGAGAGCCCGAGCCTCTGTTCGCTTGGTTGTGCAAGAAAGCATCATACCCGGGGCAGATACACTGCAAGGGAGATGCCTGCAATTGTGGAACCTTATCGGCGCACTACACGCTAAGGCCCCACAGATGTCTACCTGTACCATTCTCATCCCCATGTGCCTGTGCTCAGGGTTGGTTCTGGGAAACAGGACCCCGCTGCACCTTGTGGCGGCGTCTGCCGAGGCTCCCGCAGGAACTTCGAGAGTTGCAAGCGGTGCCGTTGCCCCCGAACTTTCAAGCTCTCAGCAGGGAAGAGAGCTTCCAAAATAGTGTCTTTCACTCCAGGAGATGGTCGTGAACTCCTTGCTTCCTGGGGTGTGGTTTTAGGGGGGGGGGGGGCAGGGCGGTCCCTTTTTTGTCATGCCCATTCCCCGCAGTGCCCCTGGCTCAGAGACGACATCAGAACCAATTGTCGCTAGTGGTAGTTATGTGGCCTGCTTGCTGCCTGCTGCCTGCACCGCATATCCCTATTGACTTGAGTGAGGATCCGAGAGCACCTCCCGCACGCAGCCTTAGGATAGACTTGACGTGCGACGCACACGACCCTTGGGACCCTGAGGCCCACCTTAGGTCACTCGGAACCCATCCTGTTGACCCAGATGTCGCTGTTACTTTCGACTGGCTTATCATGCCGGTAGAGTCTAAGGCCTTGACCCTACTTAGGAGAAAGGAGGCACCGACTAAGCGAGAGGTGTTGAGGCTCTTCCGAGGACTGCCGCAGTCCTTTAGGAAACGCGGTAAGGACGGCTTGTCTTACGTCGTTGGTGGGGCCAACCCCAGGAATAAGGGGCTGCTGTTGTCGCATTCCATTGATGTGCCCTTGTTCAACTGTGTTGTAGCTAGATTCCTCCGCTCCATTGCCCCGAACCTGGCCTTTACCACTTATGTCATTCGCGAAGGATGCCGAAGTGAGCCTCATAGGGACACTAACAACGGACCCTACCCCTCGCTAGTTGTTTGTCTCACCCCACCGTCCCCAGGGTCAGGACTCTGGATTCAGGATTGGGCTGGACCTGTTGCGATGCCCTCGAAGGGATTCCGACTCCAGGGCACCGTCCTCAACATTGACGAACCGGTTATCTTCGATGCGCGTAGGAGGCTTCATGCGGGATACGTTTCGGAACCATTAGCGAGAGCCTCAGACAGGGTGGTGCTCGTGGCATTTTGTACAATGACTGCCTCGGCGCTTCACATGGAGATCATACCTAAATTGCGTATGTTAGGTTTCTCACTCCCTACACCTGAACATGCCGACTCCCTTGGCATGTTTCCCGGTGCCTTCAGGAAACCAATTTGTAATGCTAGTTTCCAAGCCTGCTGCGCGAAGCTAGACCATGTAGAAGTGGTGGAGGTGCTTGACTCGGAGTGAATCTCGGATCAGGGGTCTGAGTTCGTGTGAAATACACGGACCGCGACGCTGCACTTTCCTTGCACTGCCCTTACTTGCCCTTGCCTGCTGCTTGCCTGCATAGGTATTACTTGGACTCTGCTCTTCCACACTGCTATGTATGCGTACTATCTTTTGATCCTGTCCTACTTACTTGCTATCTCACGGGTCAACCTGTGGTATATACTGCTAGTCACTCCTGTAACCTTTTTGGGCCACTTTGCCCCATGGCCCTCGTACATGTGGAAGCGATACAACCGCCGCACTTGCGGCCTTTCTTTGTACTGCAACCGGAAGAAGTTCAGGATCACCTTGAATGTATGCCAGAGGAAATTGCTGGCTATGCTGCCAAGACCTTCCTGCTTGAAGTTGTAGGCAATATAGCCTCGTGGTGGCCGTGGATTCAACAAGCCCCCCGCCTCAGGGCTTATATGGGAGCCCTTCAGGAGGTTCTACGGGACTTCGTAACGTTCGAAGAGCTTGAACCGCTGTCCGTTGATGATAGAAATTTTGCAGACTTTCAGCTGTTGGAATGGAGTGTCGCCTGGATTGCACAGCAGAAGCCCTCTGTTGGGGGGCACTAGGTGTCTCGCTGCCCCCGTGGAGGCTTTTCCAACCTGCAAGGATCGAGGGTTTGCATGAATAAGAGACACGGTCCCAGCCAGCGACTCAATTGAGGACCCCGCCGCAGTGTGCCCTCAGCAGCAGTTAGGTCGTTTGGCTAGGGCCCGTCATGATGTGGTTGATGATTCTTCTTGAGGAAGGGCTTGCATGGATCCCAGAAACGACAGTGATGCCCTGGATGCTCCTCTGTCTGTTTGCTTTGGCAACAGCGGTGGGCAAAGTTGTGGCCTGGCTACGCAGACTGGACCAAGGCCTTCTTGAAGTTACGGAAACTCTCCGACAGTTTCAGGAAGTCCGAAGCCTGCTGGAAAGACCGCCAACACCTGTTGACAACGGGGTGCTGCTGGAACCTGCCAGCTTCCTACAGACGGCTACTCAGGACCTCTTGGCCGCCACTAAAAAGGAGTGGCGGACAAACCGCAAGATCCTCAATGACCGTCTCCGGATCATTATGGAGCAACACCAGGAGCTGCTCTCGGTTTTGGCCTTGCTGAAGCGGAACACTCAGTCGTTGCAAGTGCATTTTCCAGAAACTCTCAGGGAGATGGCCAACCATCTCGCCATATTAGGGAGTCATTTGATTCTATGACAGATAGGGAACATAACCTCTATGAGGAACATACCCAGGCTGTTATTTCCACATTCCATGCCCTTGAGAGTAGGATTCACGCACTCAACAAAACTGTGCAATCGTGGAAGCAACCGCAGACAGGGAATGCGCAGAGCCCAGAGCAAATGGCGCAATCTCTGAACGCGAAGGTGTCGTATGTCTCTGAGGAACTTGGAGACGTCCGTCAGGCTGTCGATGAGATAGCCAGTGCCCTAGGCATACAGAGTACGAGGGCACCACGCCCCCCGCCGCCACCTTGGCAATGATGTCATATGTACTGCCACAACCGGCGCCTTGCTGCACTGCCCTTGAACCGCACTGTGAGATGTGAAACAGACTTCTGCTCTAAATGGGTGATGTAAGTAGGTTTGATTTCAGTTGCGCCTGCCTTGTCACATGTGTAGGCATGAAACCTTGGTGCCGCTGTGTCTCTGGTGGAAGTGCGATAACTGTGTGTTGTGCTAGCGCCTCTTTTCTCCTCGAGCTCCAACTGCTGATCTCCTCCTTTCGCCATGGACTCCGGGTTCCCGCTCAGGCGAACCAAAGCTGCCCAGAGCAGACCCGTGGCCTTGGACCCCAGCATGGATGAGGACACAGAGATGCTCACATCGCATGCACAATGGGCAGACAAGGTTGTCACAGAGATTGCCCCTTATCTGCCTCGGATTTTGCCGTGGTTTCTGCTCGCCCTCCTGCTCCTGTGGCATGGCTGTGGGAGCAGAAAGCGCAGGCCCCTGAGACCTGCAGCAAAGTCTTCCGGGTCCTCATCCCCGACGCCCGGAGACGAGCCTCCTTTGCCGCCTCCAGCAACACCTCCATGCGACCCCCCTGATGACCAGCATTCAACTACTGTCCCGGACAAGGATGGCAAGAAGAAGGCTGAGTCAGATACGGGCTCAAAGGAGGAGAAGACCGTGGAGACCACCAAGGCGTCCACGCAGGACGACAAAGTAGCCTCTGCATCTGCGGAGGCCCCGGCGTCCTCTCCCAAGGACGACAACAAGTCCGATGTGAAGAAGGTGGACGCCCCGCCGCGCCCTGATGCGGCCCCACAAGTCAGCGCCTTCAGAGAGTTCCACGGAGAACTCAAAAATGGATTGGAAATCTTCTTCGGACCGCTAAGAGACAAGTTGTTACCGACCCTCAAGGCTTTGTCGGAACAGCTTTGCGACGCGTCGTCGTCCCAGACGGCGAGGGACCTCTTAGTCCGGTTGGACGAGCACTACCTGCAGCTCATCCGGCACTCAGAGAATGCAGCCTGGGACTCAAGCAAACAAGTGCAAGCAGCACACCAATTGGTGGAGGACAAGCACGTCGAGCTCACCAACTCCCTCGCCGGCCTCTTCAAGGACGTGGTCAACCGGATCATGGGTGTGTCGAGGAGGCTAGATTCGGCCAACTCGACGGACACACCAGGCACCCTGAAGTGCCTCTGCCAGCTCAAGGAAACACAGGAGGCCATGGAAAAGATGGAGATTGCCATGAGAGGGATCGTGGCTTCTATGGACAGCCTGTCCGAA
>CAJNDV010032025.1:30606-41345 GCA_905221635.1 Symbiodinium sp. CCMP2456 | reverse complement strand
ACCTACAACTACAACAACAACTACTACTACTACCACCACTACTACTAAGCACATCACCACCAGCAACATAAGCACGACGTGCATCACCAGCACCACAACGATTGCCTCAAACACTCCTGCTGCTCCCACTGACAGTGCTGTTGCCGCTGATGCGCCAGCACCACTACTACCGCTACAAGCTCTGCAGTGCTGGTAGAAGTAGCAGTAGCAGTAGCCTTAATTGTAGTAGTCGTCATAGTCGTAGTAGCAACAGCGGCAGTAGTAGTCGTTGTCGTTGTCACCACATAGTCGTGATACTCGTAGCAGCAGCAATACCAGCAGCAGCATCAGCGAGAGTTGTACCTTTTGGGAACTACCGGGCTGCCATTCCCACAATGCTCCTCCTGCCCGAGCGGGTCTGTGATGACGATAACGACATCAGCAACCTCATCTTGCGGCGGCTGCTCTCAACTACCCAGAGACTCCAATACCCCTTAATTAAGGAATATAATACCTTAAATTATCGCAGGATCCCTAATATGATTTATGGTATATTCCTTAATTAAGGGGTATTGGAGTCTCTGGGTAACTAGGGATCATCTCAAGGCATCCGCCGTAATCAAAGCTTCCCGCAAATGTCTGCAGGTTCCCAGGACGGTGGCTTGAAGGGCGTTTTCAAGTGCACCTGTAACTATCTCCTATAACTTCAGAGCTGCGGTCTGGAAATGTAGGATTTAGCTTAAACTCGTCAGTCCTACATCCGAACACCTAAATCCCTAGAATCCTGAGCCATAGAATCTGGAGCTTGCCCGCCCCTAAATGGCAGCACTTAGACTAGGGTCGAAGGCGTCGCAGCTTTGCAGCCTACATCTCTTGGGCATCGAAAGGCCCCATACCTAGAACCTAACATAATCTAGGGGCTTCTACACAAAGGCTTTTCGTAAGGGTGGACAGGGTGTAATAAGCTTTTTCTATATATGGGCCTTGACAAACTGGAGAGGTTTGGGTGTATATCATACCCTAACTAACTATATAGCTAAAGGGATCGTGCTACTATGCGTTCAAGCCCTTATAGTAAGAAAAGCTTCTCATCCCCAAATGCTCCAACAGTAAAGTATCGAGCCGTAGATCCTAGGACTGCCCAAAATCAAAAAACATTGTCAACATTCCTAAAGTCTTAAATTGACACTAGTATGAGTCTTCTCATCCTTGACCTCCTGGCAATTTTCCTGACACCTATACTTGAAGCTTCATGCAGCCCGTAAGTGCAAATGCCTCCTACTACCCGTGCACAGCTCCACAAAACAAAGCTCGGATTTGCGCCTAGAACACCCGGCTTTTGCCAAAGAGAATCTCTAAACCCCTAAAGCCCAAATCCGTAAACCCATAAGCCCAAAACCCTTAAACCCCAAAACCCTAAACTCCAAACTTTAAACCCACAAACCCCGAAAACCCAAACCCGAAGGAGGCCCCGACCCGGCGCGCCACGCGCGCAGCCACGGAGGGCGCTCCCGGCTGCAGCTCGAGCTCCTCCTGGGCCTCTGAAGCTCTGGCGTTCGGGATATAGGGTTTAGGGTTTAGGGTTTAGGTTTAGGGTTTAGGGTTTAGGGTTTAGGGTTTAGGCTTTAGGGTTTAGGGTTTTTTCGGGAGATAGGATTTGGTTTGTTGTTATAAAGAGGGTTTAGGTTTAGGCTTCTTCATTAAGACTTGGATGGTTCTCGGTGAAAGGTTTAGGCTTTGGGGTTTGGGGTATGCTTCGAGTTTGACACTTTGAAGATGGGTGACAGGGGTTTCAAAGCTGCAAGGCTTTCGGGCAACCTAAGTCGATGACGAAGAAGCTGTTTTTTGAGCTCATACTCAGATAAGCACTGTAGAAATACTAGCACCGATGATGATGCAGATAACGCTGCTGGCTGGTTATCGTATCGGTACGCCACAACAAGGTAACGGCACAACAACTATATACCGGGGGTGATGCCACTAAACCCTAAACCCTAAACCCTAAACCCTAAACACTCATTCTCGTCACCAACATCTCGCATAGCAGACACTGCTACGTCAGTGTATACCGGCCCGCAAGATCCTAAATCCTAAACCATGTGGGGTTTAGGGTTTAGGGTTTAGGGTTTAGGGTACCTTAAGACACACACACACACACACCTCGAAACGACATGGAACAGGCAACAACTCCGAAGATCCTAGGCGACGCCAATGAGCCAAACACCACAACCCGGGTAGCTCTCTCTGAACTACGGCCCCTTTTTAGGGTCCTTTTTATGAGGGTGCGGTGCTATTTTGGGGACCCAAGAAGGGAGCCTAAATTTAGAGAACTATACACCCCGATCTCCCTTCACCCAGCCTCTTCTGCCTCTTCCTGTTCGAAGTCCTGCTCCTCAAATGCCACGACCGCTGCGGCCTTTGTTCTCATCCCAAAACCCCAGACCCTGAACCCCAAAACCCCAAGACCCTAAATCCCTACACCCTGATAATGGCCCTAATACCCCTAAGCCCTAAACCGATTTAATGGGGATACTAGCTTTCGGGTTGCAGGGCCTGGCAGAGGGCCAAGCATCGAAGGTCGTGGGTTTGAGGGCATCGGCGGTGGGCGCTGAAACTCATGCTTGTTGAGAGCTTGTGCATGAAGTTGGGGCATGAGCTTAGGCTCAAAAAAGAAAGCTTTGAGTTCAGTTTCCGCTTGGAAGGCAGGGCGATGAGGAGGACACGCAAGGAGAGAAACAGTTGAACGCGGACAGCTCCGAATTTCTACAGCACAAGACTGCCCCGAAACCTGAAACCTCGCCTGTGCGACACGCTGTCGCCGCCGTGCTTTGGCGCAGCGCTGCGGTGCCAGGAGGAGGCAGGAAGCCAAAGCACCTCTTCTACATGATGTAGGGGCCTTAATAATTGGAATAAGGTTTTGGGGTCCTTTATAGTATAATTATAACAAAGGAACCCCCAAAATTAGGAGAGGTAACTGTTTAGGCCCCTGCATTAGGGGCTCATCGGCTCCACCGTCCTAAGTTTTGACGAGGTGGGCTGACTTTCGGGAAATCGGGTCGAGGGCACTGCTGGCTCAATGCTGTAACCCCAATGAAGCAACCGAAAAGGGTTTACGGTTTCGGGTTTAGGGTATGCTGGTTTTATGCTGTAACCTAAAAGGGCATTGAGGGCTCCATGCTGTAACCCCAAAAAGGGAGCTTCAGCACAGAATCGACACCAACATAGCACCCCAAAAGTAGAAAGAACCCCAGACCCTAAACCCTAAACCATAAACCCTAAACCCAAAAGTAACCCTAGACCCTAAACCCTAAACCCTAAACCCAAAAGTAGAAGGAACCCAAAATGAGGTACCCCCTCCCCCTCCCCTCTTTCGGACTGAGGTGTTCAGCCTTCGGGTCGACAACTTTGTTTGAGGATTTAGGGTTTAGGGTTTAGGGTTTAGGGCAGGGCTTTCCTGGTCTCTATACTTACCAGGACCCCCCAATGGCCCTTTAATGGAGCCCTTATGGTCCTTAAAAATGGGTATTTGGGGGATAATAGAGGGTAGTGGGGGGGGGGGGTCTAGGTATGGGTTTAGGACTTTAAGGTTGAGGATTCATTGGGTCGTTTAGGGGTTTCGGATTTAGTGGGTCTATGATTTCGGGGCACTGGACATGGGGGTTTCTACTGGAAGGATCATGGGGGACTGGAGAGGTTGCAGGCAAGACTACTGCTAGAACACGTTCGGCCCTTCTAATGTCTAAGCCCACTGATCACCTTCACAGTGGGGCCCGCCCTCAGTATTAGGTAAGTATGTTGCGTTGAATGCGGTAATGAATTCGAAGGGCAAGAAGAAACTCTTGGGTTTTAAACCGTGAATATAATATAAGTCTTCGGGAACAATAAGGAAAACACTGCTTCTTCCGAGATGTTAGCCCGCCTGAGACGCACGCGCTCCTCGAGATGCGCACGGCTCGAGCCTGACTCTGTGGCAGCTAATGAGGAAATCTACAAACTAAGTAGGCTACAGCTAACGTTACTAACACCACCCTACTGTGATAACTGATCTTCAGGGAACTGCTAGTACCTGCTAGTTGTAAAGCCTCTGCCTACTGACGTACCCGTTGATGAACCCCTGACCCTGGAAGTAGGCCCGGAATTCAGTCAGGGAAGCCACGCGCCACCGCCGCTGTTGGAGACTGGGCCTGGGACGAAGAAGGGCACGAAGCCAGCATGCAAAGGCTTAGGGTTCAGGGTTTAGGGTCTTTCAAGAGTTTGGTGAAAATGGGCTTAAAGGTTTCAGGGTGCTGTATTCGGGCAGTATCATTCGACTAGAATCCTGAAGCATTGCGCTACCTGACTACTTGTGTGGGGCTCATAACTTGAGTCCATCTTTCTACCTTTCAACCCTAAACCCTGAACACCCCAAGGAGCAAGAGGGTACTCTGCGCCCAGCGCAACTATCTTGCGATGTAAGGGTTGCAGGGTTCGAATACATCCGAAAAGAAACTCGTTCATAAACGTATTTGTTGAAAGATGGTAGCTGGTAGCACGTCTCTTGCAACTCTGGCTGCCGGTAAGAATAACGCATGCTTCTTTCTACCAACGGAGCTCCTTTATCTCCGAGGGCAAGAAGGAAAGCAGCTGTTCTGTACACGATGTAAAACGTAATGTAGGGGCCTGAACAATTAGAATAGGGTTCTGGGGGCTCCTTATTATCATTATAGTATACTATGCCCCCCCATACCCTATTCTAAGTAGTAAGGCCCCTATATAAGGAAGATCGACATACCAAGAGTATGATCAAGACTGCTCAAAATGTACAGGAGTCATCTCTTTGCGAACGATGTGTCTCGCCGAGATAGGCGGGACCAGTCTCTTCTTATGCTTTTCTGAAATCAGTTGAGAGTTTCTAACTGAGAGAAGAGTTCTCTTGTTGCTTATTAAGGGAAAAAGATAGATCATGCAGAAGCAAAGCTTGTTGGTGTCTTTTTGAATTGGTAAAGGCTCTGCTGTTTCTCGACACTATCTAGAAACAATCGGTAAGCAGGCAATGTGGAGCGGCAAACAAAATCCGCTTGGGGTCTAAGGTTTACATTTGGGTAGTTGTCAAAATTATGGTCCCTTTTGGGGTACCCTAAATAATAGGTGCCGTATTATAACAAGGACCCAAAAAGGGACCATAATTTTGACAACCACCCACATGACATACAGAAGCAGAGGAAGCAGAGGCGAGTCGCTGTAAATACCTATGAAGCAACAGACCGAACAAAAACCGAACCGTCGGCGAGAAGACTGGTATGGATCCTTAGGGGCGGGGGTGACCATCCATATATATATATATATACATATAAATCTATACATACATATACATATATATAGGTGTATATATATATATACACACCGATAGAGAGACAGAGAGGGAAAGCCAGAGACATCCCGTGTCAAAATCCAATTGAGTGCAGGTCCCCTGCGCACCAAGGCCCTCGTTAACTCATCTGACTGCCCTTTTATGTACCGTAGAAAAACTCCCCGACCCCACAGAATTCCAACCTGTCGTAATGAACTAACACCCAAAGAAAAAGCCCCCGTCCCCAAACCTTAAGGATCCCCCCCCCCCCCAAACGGACCTCTGAGCCCAGGTTGACGTCCGCGCGACAGAGGGCCCGAGCATTGCGCCACGTGATGTTCTGTACTTCTTTGCTCAGGGCTTTGGGTTTAGGGTTTAGGGTTTAGGGTCACTGTCAATGGCATGATCGTGTAAAGGCTTTTGGGCAAGATTGAGACCTTGAGAGTAAGAGGCCAAGCTGAAGGGCTTGGAACTGAAGGCTCTGGGTCGAGGGTCTGCGGATTGGGCCAGAGGGCCGATGTGGGATGCATACATGCATGCATGCATATGTACATACACACATACATGTATGCATATAGTAGGAAATGCATGTGTCTTTGTAACTATACATATATATATATATATATATATACATAGGTATGATATGATCTGATATGATATGATATGATATGATATGACATAGTATTGTATGATATGATATGGTATGATGCGATACGGTATGAGATGCTTTGATATGACATGACATGACATGATATGACAGGACATGATAGGCTTGGTTGCATGTGTATACATGTATATATATATATATACATGAATGATATGTATGTCCACCCGAAACCCCAGAGATCAAACCATCCAGTCTATTGGATGTAAGCCAAAGAGAGCACCGTATTTGTAGGGTGTGGATTTGAGGGGCAGGTTTGGTGAGGCAAAGGACGGCATTTTCAACAAACCCGAAATCCTAAACCCTAGACCCTAAACCATAGAACCTAAACCCTATTTCAAAAGTTACAGGCGCGAGTTTTGGCGGAACTGAGTCTCAGTGCATACAGCACGGAAGCCTCAGTTGTGTCCCTAAACTTGTAGGCTGTAAGACTGAAGCCTGCTAATACTGCATCTCTGACCCCAACACCTATACATCAACAAGAAGACAGAAATCTGAGCAAGAACGGTTTGCTAATGGCAGACGAGAGGTTCAGGAATCATCAAGGAAGGGTTTCGGGCTTAGGGCCTAGGGAGCAACAGGAGCAAGAGGGAGGAGAGTCGTACCCTGATAAATGAGTGTGACTGTCTCTGAGCACCGCCATTTCGCTTCACCAGGCAGGTGTCGGTTTTGACGCAGTTTCGGGTTTGGGCGATACGGTGGGAAAAGCTCCTGGCATGGCTGTAGGGATTCCGGGCTGAAACCTTTAGGCTGAAGCGCCAGACACAATCATTGGGTTTAGGGTTAAGGTTAGGGTTTAGGGTTTAGGGTTTAGGGTTCCCCGAAACCTTAAATCCTAAAACACCCCTGAGTTGAGGCCTAATGCGCCCAAGCCGTTCGTGGCCCTGTTCGCTGCGGCCCAAACCCAGCCCTAGGGGCTGAAAGAAAAACAGCCGTCTCATCACGAGACGAGGGCAGCTAAAAGGCACAACCTTGGAGATCACAGTAGGTATAGATATCTAAGTATATCATTATAACTATATGCATATATATATATATGTATGTATAAAGAACTGATATATATATATATATACATAGTTATATATTTATTCTAGGCGCCGGGGTCAGACTCGCGCAAGACACCAAAGTTTAAGCTGCCGCAAACCTACGGACGCACTCTGAACCGCGACCAAAAGCTCTTACTTTGACTGCATCCTGTTCTTGTAAACTGAATGTGGCATTCTCTAGTGTGACTTGGGTGTAGCTCAAAGGTTAATGAACAGGATTGAAGGGTGTGCGATGAGTAGTGGCTGAGTGGGTTTCACCGGCTGCGACGGGGTCAAAACTTCCGAAAGGAGTTGCCAAGGGGGGTCTTACTGCAGGTTCGAAGGCTTGTTCAACAGCCTTGTGCATCTTGCCAGACAGCAGTTCTGCAGTCTCGAAGGTTTGAGAGCCCAAATAACCAGCAGACAGAGTCGGAGTGTATTCGACCTGACTGCTAACAGAGGGCATACGTATGCAAAGCAACAATGTTGCGGGCCACAGAGGCTCCTAACTATGTCATCAAAAACCGTCAACTCAGATCAGTTGAAACGTCCAACAACAAACAATGAACACCAAAGTCCTAACCCCAAGCTCCGGCTCCCCGAGTGTCGCGCAATCAATCTTCCGACTCGCTGCCGCTTTCCTGATCGACTGCGTCATCGTCGGTCTCCTCGATAGAGGTATGCCATGACGACGTCTGGTGTATTTTGTACCGAGTGTATTGTACGTTTGGGCTGTCTCCTTGGAGCTATGGCCTCGATTTGGCTCTTGTTGCTACCTCAACACTGCTGGTACGACACGTAGGGCTGCTGCTACCGAAATGGTGAAGTTCTGCAATGCCACCAATAGTCACTAAGACGGAAGTCGCTCTTGTTATTGACTCCTAATCAACTTGGGGGCCCTGAGAACTAGAGCAGGGTTTTGGTGTATTTATGGTTTCAAACGACAAGTACAAGGAACCAAGGCATATGAAATGTTGGTAGCTAATCAGCCCTGAATATTATACAAAAATCCTTTTTGGTGTCAAGATTTAGGATCACGACGACAACGACGGCGGCGCCAATGTCGATGTTAGTTTTCGTCGCAGTTTTGCGAGCAGATACGACGGAATCCATCCCTGGAGCTTACTTTGAGTCATGGTTGGGGCTTAGGATGTAGGGTTTAGGGTTTGGGGTTTACGGTTCAGGATTTAGGGGTTAGGGTTTGGGACTTAGATGGATTTAGGGTGCAGAATTCAGGGTTTAGGGTTTGGGATTTTGGGTATTTAATTTAGGGCTTAGGGTTTAGGATGTAGGGTAGGGTTTGGAGTTTATAGGGTTTAGGGTGCAGAACCCCTTCATGAGCCTCGTCATCCTCCACGTAAGAGTCCAGGTCCACGTTCTTGGCCTTCAACTTTTGGGGTTACTGTCGGGGCTTTGATAATTATAGAATAAGGTTTTGGGGGCTCCTGAATATACTTATGCTATAAAAGACCCCCAAACCTTGTTCAAATTACAAGTAAGCTATATTAAGGGGTTAGGATTTGTGGCTCAGGGTTTAGGGGTTTAGGACTTTAAGGGTTTAGGGTTTAGGGTTGAGGGGTTGAGAGGTTTAGGGTTTGGTAGCTCCAGTTCGAGCGGGCTCCAGTCGAGCTCGCTACTTTGGTATCGGAAATATTCGGAAATCATAGATTCCCAGAACAGTAGGAAACCGGTTAGGGCTCAAGGGCTTAGGGTTTAGGGAGTTTACTTTGATTTTTGGAACCCCAGGGCGCAAATCCTAAAACCCTAAAGGCCCCAAGCCTAGATCCTGAAACCTATGAGGCTCAAATCCTAAACCCAGGGCCCACATTCTACCAGGCCTCATGTTGGGGCCTTAATAGTCAGAATAGGGTGTTGGGGGATATCATACTATAATTATAAGAAGGAAACCACCAGAATAGTATAGGTAATTATTGAGGCCCGTATATTATTCATGCAGAATTTGCTCCATGCGCCAGTCGGGAGGAAGGATATGGACCCCTATTTGCTAAAACAAGGAAACAGCAACCGAATTTGCCTAATGGACCAGGACCAGGACCATCGAAACGCCAACGCCCACGAATAAAATCGTAAATGCCCACGAAGAAAACCCCTAAGCCCCAAAACCGTAGACCCTAACCACGGACGGAGAAATCGCAGATGCCCACGAAGAAATCCCGGACGCCCGCGAACTTCGTGGGCATCTGCGAAAATTCGCTGGAATCTCCCATTGTGTAGTCCTTATATACCCCTTATATAGCCAGGTCGTCCCCATATCAACCCCAATAACCTACAAGGGTCCCTATTAAGGGTCCCTCCAAGCCCTTAGATCCTCCCTAAACCCCAAACCCCTAAACCCCTAAACCGTAAGCCCTAAACCCTAAACCCAAAGCCGTCGGAAGCACAATGCATCAAACCCTGCCCCCAAATCCTATAAGGGTCCCTCCTAAAGCCCTTACCCTGAACACTGGCCTGGACGTTCGCACCTAAGTTCACCAGCTCGGCGACGGTCTCCTGAAAAGCTTTCAACAACATTTTGGGGGCTAATGTAGGGGCCTGAATAATTAGAATAAGGCTTTGGGGATTCCTTATTATAGTTTTAGTATAATATACCCCAAACCCTATTAAGATGATTAATTAAGGCCCCTATTTTAAACATTTCTAACCAAGGCTCAGGATGTAGGGTTTGGAGTGTAGGGCTTCAGAACAGACACCGTCGCCAAAACCCTGATCGTCCCTCCCTACGTTTCCTCGGGATGGTCGAGGTTTTGGGGGCACTTTGGAGCGTTGAACCCTAACCCCCCAGGTGCCCACTAGAAAGGGTACTCGAGCCCCGTGCAGGGTTAGGGGAACTTTAGGGTTCATGGCTTTAAGGGACAACAGGAGGGACCCCTAGAAGGGACCCCTAATCCAAATACCCCTTATATACCCCTTATATAGTCTCATAAAGACCCTATATAACCCCCAAATGTCCCTTTAAGGGTCCCTGATCCCTACACCCTCAAGCCTAAAGCCTATAAACCCTAGACCCTAAACCTTGTTATCCCTAAAGCCAAAAGCCTATAAACCCTAAACCCGAAACCCTGTCGTCCATGCTTTAGTCCTTTGAGGGTTACTTCTGGATGCATCCAGGGTTACTCCTGGAGGGTTAGGGCCTAAACCCTAAACCCTAAACCCTAAACCCTAAACCCAAACCCCTAAACCCTCAACTCCTAAACCCTTAGGATTCAGGGTTACTTCTGGATGCAACTCCCGGGCCTCATCTGGACCTCGCTGATCGATGAGGGCCTTTCGCGGAGCCGGTGGGCTTAGGGTGCATACTTCTCGGGGTTTTGGGGTTTTGGGGTTTGGGTTTAGGGTTTAGGGTTTAGGGTTTAGGGTTTAGGGTTTAGGGTTTAGGGTTTAGGGTGCTGCCATGGACCTGGAACTTGTAATTAGCAATAGTTGTGCTGAGGGCTCCTTGCTATAGTGATGCTACAGTTAAAGAGAAACATTAAGAACTCTGAACCCTAAACCCTAATCTAAGCATTCAGGCCTTTGCAAGTCCAGGCTTGAAGGAACGATGCTCGAAGAGCATCTGTCTTTGTTGAGGTTTGGGAAAACCTAGTGTTTCGGTTTAGGGTTTAGGGTTCAGGGTTTAGGGTTCAGGGTTCAGGTTCATGGGCTTGCTAAGCACAGCACGATCGTCGGGCATGTATACTGACAATGACCGTCAACCTATAGAACCTAAACCGTGGTATGACAA
>CAJNDV010032025.1:788-18514 GCA_905221635.1 Symbiodinium sp. CCMP2456 | reverse complement strand
GGGTTTAGGATTTAGGGTGTCGGGTTTAGGGTTTAGGGTGTAGGGTTTACGGTTTAGGGTGTAGGGTTTAGGGTTTAGGGTTTCGGGTTTAGGGTTTAGGGTTTCGGGTTTAGGGTTTATTGGAGGCGAAAGTAAATGGAACAAATAGCAAGCCACAGCAGAAAGGGTGGAAATGGCAATTGTAGCCGTAACCAAACTCAAGTCCACGGACATTCTCTGAGCCCTCGTTGCCTTGGGGCTACCTCGACCTCTTACACAATAAACTGTAGAGCTGCAGAAATCATAGGGTTGAGGGCCTAAGGGCTTATGGCATTGAGCCCTAAACCCTGAACTCTACACCACAAGCCCGAAAGAAAGATGCTCTCCGACTCGGCATGCCTCATCTTCGTCGCTGGTGTCTTCCTCCAGCGCGAAGCAAGGGCCCACCCAGGGACTATTGCCCAGGAGAGGCCAAGGTTTCAAGGTTAAGGGGCCTAGGGTTTAGCGATATCTGCAGTGCCCACAATGCCGGGTAGGCGCAAGATGAGAGAGACCACGCATTGACCAACCCCTTGTGAAACGAGCCCGAGATGTCAAAACAAACCTTGCTGAGAGTGAGCGTGCATGTAGAGCTCAAGGTGTATCAATGCGCAGTTTTCCTTGGTGTAAGCTTCCCTAGTGCAGGATCCTATGCACAGCGCAAGGCAAATCATTGAAACTGCGAAAAAGCATGTTTCTAACGTCTTGGGAGGGGCAGATCCCATAACGAAACCACGCGGTCTTACAAAGCCTCCAGGTCCTGCGTCCCTTCCCCCACCTAAACTCTCCGTCTCTCTCTTTTAGGCCCTGAACACCAGAGATTCGGTATCATAGATCCCTATTGGAGGGTGCAGTGAAGGTCCTGGCACATACACAGACCAATTCCTTAGTTTCAATCCTCACACCTGTCGAGTTGAGCTTAAACCCCTCGGCCCGACTCCAAGCCGCTCGCCCTTTGAGAGTGATCGAGGCTTCAGGGCTTAAGGCTTCAGGACTCTATGGTGTAAGGTTACCCATAGGCCCCATAGNNATATATGAACCCCCCAAAAGGAACTACTTTAGGGCCTATGGTTCATTCCCAGCCCCTGAACCCTAGCTTTTGCAAGACTGCATGCAGACTGCCTCTCGTGGTCGTGTCCGCGCGCCGCTCTCCAGCAAATGCGCCTGGGCTAAATGTACAAATTTACTTGGAGGTTCATGGGTAGGTATAAGTGGGGTTATAAGTCCCCTAATATGGGTTATAACTATAGTTACCATACTTGTAACCCCACTTATAACTACCCATGAACCTCCAAGTACAAGTCAGGATAATCTTTATGCCGTTCAGACCGCTTATGGCGCAAAGCTGCCGCTTTGGCCTCCGCTACGATGAGGATTGCAGTTTCACCATGAGTAGCCCGAGACTCGTCAGACACAGTGACAGATCGAGGACGGTGGCGTCGAGAAATTGTCGACAAGGAACCAAAACAACCCAGAGATTGCCACGGCACGATCATGGACGCCGCTGTCCGAAGATGGTGCAGCTCAGGACTAAAGTTTGGCAAGCATGTGGTCCCGAGGAAACAGAACCAACACAACACAGAGATGATCGACAACAGCATGGGCGGGACTTTGCTGCAACCTCACAAAATGTTCATCTCTGTGAGTGGGGGTGGGGCTCAAGACATTTAAGGCGCCATTGCAATATCTAAACTGCGTCGTCCGCTTGCACATGCGCGGCAAATTGAGGGGTTCAAAAACCGTCATGGACAGCTCCCCCATGATTGAGGCTGACCTCTCGAAAACAAATTCACCCCCTAAGTACCACTGAAGCCGCTTTAGCCCAAAACTCGTAGGGCCGGAAATGAATTCAGGCCTGAAGCATTGTGCTGGAGTTTGTGGTTATGCTTCATATAATATAATATAAAATGATATGACATAGTGTGATATAACATAATGTAATATAATATAGTTGTAAAGGATATATTAATCAGATAATTCAAATAATACACAAATACAAGCTCAAAGATAAGATACGAAAAGCATAGACAAATATAAGATAAAGATGAGGATTAGGATAAACACGAAGATAAAGATACAGATAAAGATGAAGATTAGGATACATACAAAGATAAAGATACAGATAAAGATGAATATTAGGATAAATATAAAGATAGAGATACACATAACACAACTATAGCTAAGATACGGCATCAAGTTCTCATAACCTCAGCCAGGCGCTGCCAGAGCCAGGTCAGGGGTCCGCCTGGCGAAGCAGAGGGCTTCCCGGGGAATTCCTCCGAACTCCGGGCCCCTGCAACCAACTAAAATCGGGCTTGTAGGGTTTATTTAGGGTTTTGTAGGGTTTAGGGCCAGTTTAGGGTTTATAGGTGTTTACAGGGCTCATTGGGTTTATTTAGGGTTTATAGGGTTTAGGGCCAGTTTTTGGTTTAGAGGGGTTTAAAGGGTTTATAGGGGTTTATAGGGGTTTATAGGGGTTCAGGCCTGAACCCTCAACCCCAAACCGAGTACTGGGAGGAATTCTGCCCTGAAAGAAGCCCTCGGCCCTGCAAAACCTCCTGCTCGGTACGCAAACGAAGGAATAAGAGCCATACGGTTTAGGGTTTAGGGCTTAGGGTTTAGGGTTTAGGGTTTAGGGTTTAGGGTTTAGGGTTTAGGGTTTAGGGCTTAGGGTTTGAGGTCTAGGGTTGGCCCAAGCTCTCGAACCGAAGATCTTAAACCCATCGAGACACGGGGCCTCCAGCTGCTGACTAACATTCATCGGCGACTAAGTGCCTTTAGAGGGCTTCATAAGAAGAATGGGGTTTTGGGGGGTTCCTCATTACAGCTATAGTCTATAGTGTAATATACCCCAAACCCTATTCTCATTACTAAGGCCCCTATATTAAGTGCCTTTAGAGTGTAGAATAATCGTACCGCAGGTATGCTGTAAAGTATCAAGTTGTGAACCCTGCCTCTCGCAGAAGGCGCGCCGCAGCTCCCAAAGAAGCAAGCGGGTTGCCGCCTGAAAATACCAGAAGGCACAGCAAGAACGACACAAAAGTGAATTGGAGTGCAGATATTGTCGTGGCGAGCTAGAACTTTTCGTCGGGCGACACGTACTCATGGTCCCGAAACTGCACAGAACCCCATTCTGAAAATCAAGGACAGGGACCAATGTGACACTACGACGTAACTCCCTAAACCTGCAGCTCTAGATCCTAATCCCTCGAATTCAGCCTTACCTGGACCCCAAGAGTATGTAGAAGAATGGCCTTTTTACAGGGTTTGGGCCATTTTGTTACTTCCTTCTGGGGGTCTAGGTAAGCCCAGACCCGGAGCCCCAATACTAAACCCTAGCCCAAGGCCCCAATCCCGAATTCCAAGCCTCCGCTTCCGAAACCCTGGAATCTACGTTACAGTAAAGGAAACTACAGGTGGGGAGTTTAGGGTATATAGGGCCTCTATAAGGCTTCCACAAGGTATATACCTTCTATAAGGCTCCGATAACGGTAACTACCCACCTGAAAATGTCCTAGACTCAGCTCCAAATACGACCACCAGTCTTGATTGGAGTTCCTTCTTCCAGGTGCCTTATAGGATCCCAGATGCAGAGTTAAATCAACACAAGGAACTACCATGGAGACTAGCTCAAAACCCTAGACCCTAAAGCCCAAACCCTAAACCCAATAACCCAATAACCCTAAAACCTAAACCCTAAAACCTAAACCCTAAAACCTAAACCCTAAACCCTAAAACCCTAAAACCGAAACTGAAACCCAATAACCCTGAATCCTAAGCCCAAACACTCCCCCAAGACTCCGAGCTCGACTGCTTCTCTTCTCCCTCGGCAATGGATGCGCTTGCAAGGCTTACCAGGGTACTGTAAGGGTAAGGGTATACAGTTCAGGTTTTAAGGTTAAGGTCTACAAGATCTATAATTTGGGGTTTGGTGCTAGCGTTTGGGGCTTGCAGTTTGGGCTGAAGGCGTTTGATTTGCAAGTTTGGGATTAGGGTTTAGGGTTTATAGGGTTTATAGGGTTTATAGGGTTTAGGGTTTAAGGGTTTATAGGGTTTAGGGTTCTTGCAGTACTGCGCAGCATCACCACCATCTCCCCCTCTGACCGACAGGAGCAGCTCCAGCTGTGTCGTGAGATTCGTAAAAGAGTAGGAGCATACGGCCCAGACGCAAGGGTTGTTGTCAAAATTATGGTCCCTTTTGGGGTACCCTAAATAATAGGTGCCGTATTAAAATAAGGACCCAAAAAAGGGACCATGATTTTGACAACCACCCACAACGAATCCTTCAGTATCCACGTCAACAACAACCCTCTGTAGTTGAAGCAGCTTGCTATTGTAGAATAGGGTTTCTGTGAGGCAGGCTTCTATACACAGCGTTCTATCAGGCTTACTACTATATAAGGATGTCCTTACTAAGCACTCTAGTTCTATATCGAGGGTCACAAGGAATCGCTTTTTTTAGCAGAGATATAGAAAGCGGAGAGATGATGTTGAACTCCTAAACCGGCAGCCTTGAGGGGCCTTGCGGCCTCAAAGCTCTTAAATCCCGAACATCGGTTTAGGGTTTAGGGTTTCGGGTTTAGGGCTTAAGGGCAAAAATCCCGAACATCGGTTTAGG
Source organism: Symbiodinium sp. CCMP2456 (assembly GCA_905221635.1). Classification (NCBI taxonomy): domain Eukaryota; class Dinophyceae; order Suessiales; family Symbiodiniaceae; genus Symbiodinium; species Symbiodinium sp. CCMP2456. The sequence goes on along the minus strand of CAJNDV010032025.1, from coordinate 13,878 downwards.
GTTTAGGGTTTCGGGTTTAGGGTTGAGGGCTTACGGGCAGGTCGGCAAAACAACCCCATTCATGGCATCCTAGGCAGAGCGATCGGAGTACCCCTTAATACTAAACCTGAGCCCCTAAACCCCCTATAGACCCAAAACCCCTAGGCCCCTAGACCCCTAAACACTAAACCCCTAAATCCTTAAAGCCTAAACCCGAACCGCCTAGGAGCCATGGAGCCTTCCATCAAGACCCTGCCATCGGAAGCCCTGGACACGTTTTCGCTCTCACCCCGAAACCCAAAAGCCTCTGAGCCCCTAACACGAAGGTTTAGGGTTTATAGGTTTTAGGGCCTTAGGGTGTAGGGTTTAGGGGCTTAGGGTTTGGGGAAGGCTCTGGGCAGAACTGGTTCGGCAGAAAGGGTCCCTAAAACCCGAAGGAGCCAACCCCTAGAAGCTCTCAAATCCACAAGCCCCGCAACACCTGACACCCAAAACCCCCTAACTCCAACACCTTTCAAGCGTAGTATCGGTCACCTTGGGCCCGGGCATTTTCCCCCCTCGATCTGGGAGGTGTAGGAAATGGCCCCGCAGCATTCCCTGGGAAGGGCAGCACTCATATACTATGATATAGTACAATATACTACATCAAACCCTAAACCCTAAACCCTAAACCCTAAACCCTAAACCCTAAACCTAATGAGTATACTAGACATGTCGGGGCCTTGTGACAATGGGACTATGGTTCTGGGTTTTACCACGGCAGAAGTGTATACGGACTACGACGGGCAACCGAAGGGAGACGGGAGTTCAGGGCTAAGGGTTGCTTTAGGGTTCGGGGCTTAGGGTTTAGGGTTTAGGGTTTAGGGTTTAGGGTGCTCTGACGTGTGGCTGCATGTTATGAGGTTTCGCGTTAAGAAAGTCTGTCCAGGCAGCCCCCAATAACACAGTTTGATCACGAAAGCTGATGAGAAACAAACCGGAATCATGAACCCGAAATCCTTAATCCCTGGAACATTGCACTCTTCCTCACTGTCGTACCGGGGTATCATGAACTCGAAATCCTAAATCGCTGGAACATTGCACTCTTCCTGACTGTCGTTCGGGGTATCATGAACCCGAAATCCTTAATCCCTGGAACATTGCACTCTTCCTGACTGTCGTGCAGGGTATCATGAACCCGAAAATCCTAAACCCTGGAACATGGCACTCTTCCTGACTGTCGTGCGGGGTGGTCCTGAAAAACTTCGCGAGTGGGCCTGTCCAAGCACCTCAGCATGCTTCGGGACTGACATTAGGGTCGCTTTTGGCGTCCTTTTTTGTAATTAAGGCTGCCGTATTGTACTGGGGATCTAAACAAGGACCTAATGTCAAGAAATACCCCATGTTTTAATAAGATTCTGGAGAAGGCTGGACTGTAAGAGAGTTACAACGCAGTAGCCAAAGGCCCCCCCGCCCCCCTACAAATGGTACTTGCTCGGCACTCTGCACAGCGGTCGTAGCACATTCGTCTTGGACAGTATTTACAGTGCCTTCCCACTATCCTAGATTGCAAACAGAATCTGAGCCCTGGGTCGTTCCGAACATGCAACAGCGCGAACAGAATCTGAGGGTGGGGTGTGGGGTTGGGAGTCGCGGGTGGGGATGGGGTTGGAGGGTGCAAGGGATTTCGATGACCGCCTATCCCAACACTGCAGAGCACTGGGCGAGCGCAGTTGATGTAGGGAAGTGGCTAGACAAAACGTACGTATGGGCAGCTGTGGGGCACCCGGTTCCAAACAGAAAGCGAAGATCAAGCTTGTGTCGGGCAGAGCCTCGACTTGACAAAGACAGAAAGTAGACAAGCGGCTTGTGGATGCCTGCTAGCACGTCCATAGGCACGGAGCTGGCATCCTGTCATGGAGCCCAAACACAAAAGAACCCTAAACCCTAAACCCTAAACCCTAAACCCTGAACCCTAAACCCTTTCCCCTAAGCCCTAAACCCCCAGAAGTCCCAAGCCCGAGAACCTCGACTCTGGGCAGTGGCCTTTGGGACTTGTCTGGGCTGAGGGCTCTAGCCAAGGCAGGGTTCATGTCGCTTCCCAGAGACTCCAATATCCCTTAATTAAGGAATATACCTTAAATTCTAGTAGGATCCCTAGTATGATATAAGGTATATTCCTTAATTAAGGGGTATTGGAGTCTCTGGGTTGAGTCACAGGCTTTGGGGCTTCGAGGCAAACACTTCCGGCTTGGAATCAGAAATCCGAAGTTGGAGAGCACCGCTGACATGATAACCACCGCTGAACCCTAAAGCCTAAACCCAATTAGACTCTGATGCCTCGTTTTGCCTCTTGACCCGAAGCCCTACAAGTACATTCCAACGCTGTAAACCCTAAAGCCCTACATAAGCCCGAAACCCTAAACCCTGAAGCCCTAAAACCCCAAACCCGAAACACTCATGTCCGACCAAGCCTAAACTGAGAAATGTCATGTTTGCCTCGGCTGCGGCTGTGAGCACCGCCTCCATGTGCACAAGTGCCTCCGCAGGAAGAAATGTAATATAGGGGCCTTAATAATTAAAACAGGGTGGGGTTTGTTATACTTCATTCAGTATAGTAAAGAACCCTTCCCAAATAGTTTTAGTCATTATTTATGCCCCTATACCTACCCTAAACCCTAAACTTTCCTAAACCTTCACCCCAAAGCCTAAACCCTAAACCCTAAACTATACGAATCATGAGGTTCCTAGTTGTCCACGTGCAGTTTCGTAGGGGGAACTAGGGCTCGGCCCGCTTTTGGATACTGAATGCTCCAGGGTTTACACTTATATAGGGGCCTTAATAATTAGAGTAGGGTTCCTATAAAGGGTTCCCGAAAAGGGGTTCTTTCAGGGCTACTATAAGAGTTTAGGGTTCAGGGGCCTTCATAATTAGAATAGAGTTTTGGGGCCCGTTAAACTATGATTCTAATGAGGAACCCCCAAAATAGTATTGGTAATTACTTAGGCCCCTACATTACCCACCCAAAGACATGAAGGTGCAGGAGTGTAGGATTTGGTGCACATTTCGGCTTGAGGCGCAGTGTAGCCTCAGTCTCCGGTTCGGTGCAGAGGGATTAGGGTTTAGGGCATACTTGGATTACTTGGAGGTTCATGGGTAGTTCTAGGTGGGGTTATAAGCCCCCTCACATGGGTCATAACTAAAGCTAGCCTACTTATAACCTACTTATAACTACGCATGAACCTCCAAATAAGCTTACCCCGTGTGGGAAGAATTGGATGGACACCGACTGCTGGAATCCTTCGGGGATACGGAAAACCCTTAATTCGGGGGGCTAAGTAATCACCAATACGATTTGGGGGCTCTTGATTGTTCGCATAGCATAATAATATACCTCAAAACGCTATTCTAATTATTAGGGCCCCTATAGTAACCTGAAACCAGACAGTTTGCACCTCAAACACTTTCAGCCCTAAATCCTAAGTCCTAAGCCAACATGAGGAAGCTAGCTGGGGATTGGGGGTGCGTGGCTATAGGCATCCCTGTTTTAATGGAGCGGCCTCTCCATGCATCCTCATGGAAATTTCATCGACGGGAGCCATCTCCTGACTGAGCTTGGGGTGCAGTTGCATTTGCAGCTTTTGCGGTTTAGGGTTTGCGGATTGGGTGGTGTACGGCTTGGGTGTACGGGTTATGTAGGGCCTACAGGGTCTAGTTGTGTCTTAGGGTGTAAAGTTTTGGCGTTTATTTGACAATACATACACAGAGTACTGACAACAAAACCCAAAGCCCGAAACACGCACAGGCCTGGGAACGCATGTTAAAACTCACCGGGTCTGCTTCATGCAAAGCATTGGATGTCAGGCGCAGCTGCCCCGGTCTCGAGACTGGGAGATTGAAGTTGTTTAACTTGAGTTTGGGATTTAGGGTTTAGGGTTTAGGGTTTAGGGTTTAGGGTTTAGGGTTTAGGGTTTAAGGTTTCGTTGCGTAATTTTTGTGGGCTAAACTGAAAACAAAACAGCATGTGGCAGCGTCTTCCATCCGCGACCCAACACCCAAACTCGAATGCTCTGGCTTTCTCTTGCCTGTGATCAATGTGTGTATATATATATATACACGTGTATATATATATATAATATTAAAACTATATACGTAGTATATATAATATAGGTCAGAATGGGCGGACTTGGTGGCTTTGGATGTGTGATCCCGATTGCCGTGTTGGGTTGATGGGGCTTGTGACTCGGATAAGTTCAAGGCGCACCCAGGCTGCCAAGAGAAAGACTCGATCATGATGCAGGGATGGAAGATCGACATATCGGTATAAAGCCCCTATCAGAAGCCTTATCCGAAGGCTTATAAACGAACCCTTAAAGGAACCCTTAAAGCAAGACCCTTAGAGGAACCCTACACCATCATCAGCGACCACGAAGGCCGAATTTCCCGTTCTCAGGTCTTCTGGCTAGGGCCCCAAAAAAGCACATAAGCAAAAATTAGGATCCGGATATCCCATATAAATCCTCTTATAAGGAAGCCCAATAAGGTAGGGATATCCCTATAAAAAGCTTATGCTTATGTGCTTTTTGGGTCCCTAACTGGCGGTCCTGGCCTCTGAAGAATACAAGGGCGGCGGCTGCAGGCCCAGAAAATCGGCCTAGGGTCTATATGAGGGTTTAGGGTTTAGGGTTTAGGGCCCAGAAAATCGGCCTAGGGTCTAGAGGGGGGTTTCCGAAAATAGGGGACCCTAATATAGCAGCCTAAACAGTAGGATCCTCATTATAAGGACCCCCAAATAAGGTACCCCAATTTTCGGAAACTCCCATATAGTGTTTAGGGGCTTAGGGTTTATTCAGGGCACCCACAAGTGGAACAAAGACACTCTTCAGGCATTAGCACTGTTCTGGAGCGCCTGCCCTTTCACACCCCCGTTGCTGCTAGGCCGAAATTGTCGAATATTTAATTAAAACTGAACCCTTGCACCCAAACCCCTAAAAACCTAGACTCTGGACCCTGAACCCGCAGGCCATACAACACTTCGACGACTTGTTTTGGCTTATGTGGCATAAAGTAAGCTTCCGTTCAGAGTTCAAGTCAGGGTTTCGAGCTCGTCTACTTGGCTACTAGGATTGCTACGTAGGAGATAAGGTTGACCCCTTCCTGGCAAACAGGACCCTCCTGGTACTTGTCTGAAACTCTACAGTAGCAAAATCGCAAAGCGTGCATTTAATACTCCGTTGGCCAGGCCACGTTAATTTGAGGTTCCGGGCACCCCGCTACACGACAAGAGGTCGTTTATGACGGGAGGGGTCCAGCGGGTCGAAACTATTGTCTTCTCGATGTTACATGGTTCTGAAGAAGCGCTGTGCTGGGTAATTTCGGGCCTGTCCATAAAATAATTGGACGTTCAGCAATTGCTGTTTACATGTACAAGGAGTGCCTGGGAGTGTGTAGCACAAAATCCTCAAACTGCCAACCCGAAACTTCCTAAACCCCTCCTCTTCTGGAGCCAGTGCCCGTGACCAGAAGCGATGACAACGAATGCAAGAAATTCCGTTAATGTCCCAGAAACAAGATTTCACTTGGGCACCGGCCATTTCGGCAAGCTCAGCCCCCGTAGACTCCCTGTGATCCCTGTGCAGGCCAGAAGAATGTCATAGTGCTGGGATTCTCCAGCCCGAGAAGGATTACTAGCTGTAAGCTGACTCCTGAACCCTACATTAGCCTCGAAGTTGTGACTCCTAAGACGAATCAGCACAACGCTCACCTAAATGACAGGACCTAAAACTTGTCTTTACGGACGTGATGCTTAGCATCCAGGTTTCTAAGTTTCGTGTGGTTTCTTCATGTTCGGTCAAGGGGAGCGATCCGTCCGGAAGATTCAACAAGCGGTCGCTCGGCCGACCACGAACTGAGACGGAACTACTCACGTCAAAGCGAGGAAACCGCAAAAGCCGAACAGAGCATCGCCCGATCTCGGTGTGCGCGTGTGTGTGCGCGTGTGCGTGCATGCGCGTGCACTGACTGACAAACGAACAGAAGAACGTAAGACGCTCGTGGTTACTTCTTATGGGGTTTAGGGCTTAGGGCTTATAGGGTTTAGGGTTTCGGGCCTATAGGGTTTAGGGCCTATAGACTGTAGGGTTTAGGGGTTATGGGGTTGAGGGTTTATAGGGTTCGGGGTTTAGGTTTTGGGGTCAGTCAGGGTTTAGCATTCTTGTAAGGGATCCTTTCTGGCATCTATAAGGATTCAATCTAGGTTTATTTAAGGGTTGAGTTTCAGGGTTCCTTTTCAGGTCCCCTTGAAAGGAAACTCTTTCAAGGGACATCCTTGCAGTAACACCTTGGAACCCTTCAACTTCTAAAGGAAGCCTTGTAAAGTCTATAGGTCCTAGACCCTATAAGCCCGAAACCCTAAACTAAACCCTATAGGCCCAAAACCCCCAAAACCCTACAAGCCTAAACCCTAAACCCTATAAGCCCTAAGCCCTAAACCTAAACCCTATAAGCCCTTAGTAAGCCCCTTGAGAAACCAGGATGGGTAAGAGTTGGAGCGCACTGCTCTTTGGATGCAGATGGGGCTTAGGGTGTAGGGGTCAAGGGTCTAAGGGTTTAGGCTTTGGGGTTCAGGGGTTCATGGTTTGGGGGCTTAGGGGTTTAGGGGTTTAGTGTACAGTGCCCCAAACCCGAAACCCCTAAACCCCGATCCTGAAAACCGAAGCCCTCAGCCCACAAGCTCCCACAAGTGGTCCAGGGTTTGACCCTACCTTTTCCGGGTTCCAAACTATGATTCCATGAGAAAAGTCCTGAAACAGGCAGGCTCTTTGGGGACAAGGTGGGGCTCAGGTCGCTTCAACTCCTCAGTTCTTACATCCAAACCCGCAGACCAGGTCCACCTCAAGAAAGCTCTGTCTTTGGCAGCTCTTCTTGACGGTTGGCCCCTGGAGAGTGGGGTCCGCATTCGTTTTGGATTCGATGGTATATCGCTATGTGCTTCTGCGATCCTCATGTCATGGGTGCAGGGTTTCGGGTGAGTCATGCTCGAGCATAGTGTGCCAAGGGATCTGGCTGGCATATCTGAACGCTTTCCTGCGGTCCCTTCTAGCTGCAGCTCTTGCAGTCAACTGAGCTCATACGTTCTAGTACATACTCGCTCTTGCAATCGTAAGGTTTCGGGATGATGGGATGGTTCCCAGAGACTCCAATATCCCTTAATTAAGGAATATACCTTAAATTATAGTAGGATCCCTAATATGATTTAAGGTATATTCCTTAATTAAGGGGTATTGGAGTCTCTGGGTTCCTAAACATAAACTCCCGCGCGAAAGCGCGCGAGAGAGAGAGAGAGAGATTGATTCGATACAGTTAGGCAGTTAGGTGCCAGCCCTTCACCCTTGAAGAATCCCTGGAGTCCCCCTAACGACCCCTAATTGTGCCGTCCTCCTGCCACTGTAACACTCCTCTTCGGTCGCATTGAGGCCCCCCTCCCGAGATTTTAGAGGCGGCTTACTTATCGGAGGAAGACATTAATGGGTAGTTGTCAAAATTATGGTCCCTTTTCGGGTACCCCTAAATAATAGGTGCCGTATTATAATAAGGACCCAAAAAGGGACCATAATTTTGACAACCACCCTAATGAGGTTGAGAACAACATCCCTCGTAGTGCCCTCGGACTCAATGCCCGAACCCGAGAGTTCACTCTAGAAATATCCCAAGCTTCCCCTCCCGGTGTCCTCTTCTCGCATCGTCCCAGCTGAATCAAGGCCCACAGCGGAACCTGGAGAATGAGCTAAATCCTACACCCGAACTATGATATGAATCCTCCTGCCCATGCGGGTGTGGTTCCCCCCCTTCCAAGATCTCATGCCCTACGCTAAAACTCGCCATTGATACACCAAAGAGCCCTGAGTATCTAAGCCGCGGTCCTTGGGAGCTTTGGTGTAATTCAGGGACCGTAGAATTGGAATAGGGTTTCTATCAGGTTTCTTGAAACGGTTCTACAGGCTACTACAAGGGTTCCATGATACAGGGTCCTTGCTGGTTTGGGGTCACGTTAAAGCGCGACTCTTGTCGCCGCTAGTCCAGAAAAATTGCAGGTCATGGTTCATGGTTTCTACAAGAGTGATCTATGTCATGAGGGATTTTGACACACAGACTTCGTTGGTTCAAGCACCTTTCCCAGAGCAGCTACTACAGTAGAAGCCCAAAAGTGGGAAACTCAATAGCCTCAATTTCTTAGAGTAATGTATAGGAAATCCCAGCACTAATTGTCCTCAATCAGGTTTCCAGCTTTTTTCCAACTTTCTGGGAGTAGCTATATAACTATGCAGAAGAACCGGAAGTTTCAGTATCGGGCCCTTTGCTTCAACGAGGCTGCATGTTAGAAACCATTTTCCTGCGTTTTCGGCCCCCAGACCCCGGGTTAAGGCTCCAGGAGCTTTAGGAGTTTAGGGTTTAGGGGTTTAAGGTCTATAAGGGCTTCTTGTTTAGGGGTTTAGGGTTTAGGGTTAGGGGTTTAGGGTTTAGGGTCAAGGCGGTTCAAGAGTTTAGGAAAGTACTTGGGCTTACTTTCCTCTACCAGAGGGTCTGGAGCTAACAGCTTGTGCAAGACCCCACGCCTGAAACTTCTTCAGATGTAATTATTACTATAGGACCCTCATACGGAAACTACAGGGACCCTACCAAAAAAGCAGCATGTGGTCGCACAATGTTCGATGTCTAGAACTCTGGGTATACCACCATAACCCCCCTAAACTCGCAAACCCCACTAGACTGCTATGATTACGGCCTTAACCCTAAACCCAACAAGTCCCATGATCCTTCCAGCAGCAGACCCTCAAAAAAGCCGACTCCACGATGCCTCCACCTTGTGGAGCCCGCGAGCACCAATAAAGTCTCGGAAAGCAACCTGCGTCGTAGGATTTAGCCAGGGGGGCCTTCGCATGTTGGGGCGTGTCGGGTTTAGGGTTTAGGGTTTAGGGTTCAGGGTTTAGGGTTCAGGGTTTAGGGTTTAGGGTTTAGGGTTCAGGGTTTAGGGTTTAGGGTTTAGGCGTCGGATTCAGGCTCTAGTGTGTGAGAATGTTCGCAGTTTTTCGGCGTCGGGATACTGCAAAGTGGGCCTAAGATTCAAGCACGAGTAAGGCTAACCGCAATACCAACCACATGCGATCCCTTCAACCTTACGGAAATCTGCGTACAGCGTTTCTCCAACCCAACAATACCCGTCCTAAAAACTCCATGGAGCCCAGCAGAGCAAGCATCGAAATCCCGATAGCCCCCAACCCAAACAGCTTAAGGACGCAGGTGTTACCCGCGGCTTTACCCCTAACCCCCTAGGTACCTACGATATAGGGTACTAGAGCCCCTAGGGCCCTACATAGTAGGTACCTGGAGGGTTAGGGTACTGTATGGATACTGAAAGGTCTTCACAGGGCTTAAAAAAGTCTTCTCCGGTTTTATCGTGAACTTCATGTCCCAACACCCCAAAGCCTAAACTCCTAAACCCAAGTCCCTGGGTTTTCAAAAAAGGTGGGATGAAGGTAGGTCCCTTAGATAAAAACTCTGATTTTGGGATTACCCCACCTAATGTAGCGGCCTTAATAGTTAGAATAGGGTTTTGGGGCTCATTATACTACAGTTACAGTAAGGAACCCCCAAGCTGGTATACGTGTTTATCTAGGCCCCTACACCTAAACCCTAAACCCTAAAAACCCTAAACCCTAAACGCTAAACTTACCTTCATCCCACCCTTAGAGCCCTTCGAGGTTTCCTTGTTTTCCGGAGCTTCCTAGCGCTGACGGCACCAACAAGTCCACTAAACTGTGGACGGTCTAGGATTTAGGGTTTAGGGTTTAGGGGGGGTGGGGGTTTAGGGTGTAGGCTTTAGGGTAAAAAGTATGTGTTCAAGGTCGTTCCACTAGAAACCTTGCCAGAAGTCACAAGATGCCTCAACATCTTTGCACTTCTGCGAAGTCTCCGTCATTAGACGGAGAGCATGCCTGGCTGCCATGTAAGGTCATGTAAGGGCTTAGACTTGGAATAGGATTGTTCGCCACGTGTTCTATACTCCAATCATGTATTATGGGATAGAAGGGACGAAATTACCACACCGCCCCGCGGGGAACAGGAAAACAAGATAAGGGCTATCGTAAGGCCTTCCAGAGCTTATTCGTAGGGGTCATAATGTTTTTGTTTAGACTCTAGGGGATCCTACACGCGCTATTGTGAAACCTTTCTTAAGGTCTTTATGTGGTTTTATAAGATTCTGTGGGGGCTTTAGGGCTATAGGGAGTTTAGTTGGGGTTTAGGACAACAGTGAAAACATCACCGACCATCGATATGCCAAAAGCATCTCGCAACCAAGGACTGCAACGACTCCATCATCGTCAACAACAGCAGCATCATCAAACGTGCCAGCAACAACATCAATATCATAATCTTCTTCACCCTCGCCGTCATGACGATATAGAAAAGCATAGCAACAAAGTGAAGCAAAAAAACCTCTACTTATGGACCTCAACAAGCAATACCAAGTGCTCACACACATATACAGAATGTGTATATACCTCTGCACACATGTATTCATGCATGCATGCATACATACATACGTACTATCTGTGTACGCAGGTGTGGTCACTTAGCTATTCTTTTGGCATATGTTTGCGTCAGCATCCAGACTGTTGGTGTGGAAAGCCGCGGCTGGGTCTGCAGCTGCAACGGCAATGATGACATTTACGACAGGACAGAAGTAATGTAGGCGCCTCAATAATTAGAAAAAGTTTTTGGGGGTCTTGATTATCATTATGGTATTATACACCCCCCCAACCCTATTCTAATTATTAAGGCCTCTATATTATACTGATGTTGGTGCGCTTGACTCTCCTGTCCCAATCATGATTATGGCTAGCCCTCCAACTACTGACTATAAGTCGTAGATTCATCAACCGACTGATGCTAGGCTCTTGATCGTATATAAGTCCTCAAACTTGTTCATTCAGGCTTCTCCATGTTTTCTGGACACCCGACAAGTAACCCCGAGAAGTGCAATCCGCCGGAAATGTGATCACAAGATCACGGTCTTCAACAGCCCTGACTTTCTCGTGTACGAGACGTAGCCAGCGCACGAATTACCGTCACAGCACCAACTTGCAGCAATGGCTAGAACAGCCAAAACCTCAACCGCAACCAATTAATCATCAGACGACGAAACTGAAGAGTCACAACTGACTCACCGACCGTCGGATTACCCGGGTTCCTAGACCCTAAACCCTAAACCCTCAACCCTAAACCCTAAACCCTCAACCCTGAACCCTAAACCCTAAACCCTAAACCCCTATAGACCCTTAACCCCTAAACTGGCCGTTGGAGCCAGACTCGTGAGTCCAGGCCCTCGTCCTCGGCGAAGCCGCCGAGGGCGGCTTTGGCGAGCGCCACGTTGCCACTGCCAGCGGGACTTCGTGGAGACACTCTGGGCTTGTTGGGGTTTAGGGTTTAGGGTTTAGGGTTGTAATGTAGGGGCCTTAATAGTTAGAATAGGGTTTTGGGGGTTCCCTATTATAACTACAGTGTCAAAAACCCCCAAACGCTATTCTAATTAAGGCCACTATATTATAGGCGCCTGTTAACAATTTGGAGGGGTATCGGTGGTATATCGTCGTACACTCATAAAAAGGAACCCTCAGGAAAGATGTTGGAAATCTTCAGGCTTCTATATTCGGGGTTTATGGAGTTGTACAGCTGGCTTCAGTGGCTGAGGTGCATGTTCGGTGTAGGGCCTCTTTGGTTCTTTCACTGCAGTGCTAAAACGTTCTTACTACATTTGTCTGACTCTCTCTTTTGTAATTTGTTGCTGCTCCGGCTGCTTTTAGCCCTCCTCCTCTTCCTCCTCCTACAACAACAGCAACCACAACTACGAGGACTAAGACGACGACGACGACAACGATGACTACCACTACCACTACTACGGCTACGACTACGACCACGATGACTACTATACCCAGAGGCCCATAGTAGTTCCGATTCGGGGTTATAGGACTCTATATGCGAACCCCAGAAAGGAACTACTTTAGGGCCTATGGGTACTGATACTTGTGCGAGGGCTGGGGGTCGGCAACAAATACGTGCAATTGCCAGACCCGAAGCTGGTACCTCCGGTCCGTCTACTTGGAGGTTCATGGGCAGCTATAAGTGGGGTTATAAGTAGGGTAACTATAGTTATAACCCATATCAGGAGGCTTATAAGCCCCACTATAACTACCCATGAACCTCCAAGTCGGCGTTGAGGAATTTAGGGCTGCGGTCTGGTTCAGGGCTCAGGGCTAGGGTTCAGAGTAGGCCCGGGGGCTTGGGGCTATGGTTACGACATAGACCCTTACTGGCTTAGGGCCTAGGGGACACAATGAGGGTGCAGTTCATGGTGTAGTAGCAATGGTAACCAGGTAAACCCGAACCTGGAGAGTGATCAACCCCCAGACCTACCTGAAGCCCGAAAGCAGCCTCCAGAGGCTAATGGCCAAGAGCCGTTGACGCCTCCACCTCTCTTCGGTCAGCATCTTTAGGTAGTATTAGTAGGGGTACCCCTTAAAGGGTACCCCTTCTGAACCCTACTTTTGGCTCTCTTAAAAGGGACCTTATTGAGAGGGTCTATATCCCCAAGTGTCCCCCTAATCCTAGCTCCCAATCTTAAGAGTTCAATATGTAGACAATGTAGATGGCTCTGCACTGTCCACATTAACATTCGGGGATCACAGTGCAAAAGAATGACGATGCAACGACAACGACAATGATGACGACGGTGACCAGGAGAAAAAATGACGATGACGATGCTATCATGACAATCATGGGGCTGTAGACTAGAGTCTAAGTCTAAGTCCCGGAGCTTTAGTTAGGATAATGTAGGGGCCTTAGTAATTGGAATGCGGTTTGGGGGCCCATTATACTGTACTAATAATAATAATAAGGAAACCCAAAATAGTACAGGTAACTATTTAGGCCTCTATATTCGGATATTCCACATTCGAAGCTCCATTTTAGCCGGGACTGGAGGGTCTTGCGCTTTGCTTGCTGGGTGTCTAAGCCCTAAACCCTAAACCCTAAACCCCTAAAGCCCTAAAGCCCTAAGCCCTATAAGCCCTA
>CAJNDV010032024.1:33562-43882 GCA_905221635.1 Symbiodinium sp. CCMP2456 | reverse complement strand
AGGTGCATGCTCTGGTTCGTCGTTGAACCGCACTTGTATTTCCCGTAGCTTCCAGGGGGTGGATGGAGGGGGGCTGGAGGCTGGGAGGATGGAGGGCTGGGGGCTTGGCTTGGGGGATGTGGATGGAGCGGTGGGTGGTGGATGGAGGGACGGGGATGGATGGAGGGGTGTGCTGGATGGTGTGGGCGGGAAAAGCGGGGTAAACCCAAACCGAACCGCACCGCACCGAACGGTAAATGATTGAGGTAAAACCGCAGTAGACCCAAACCGCACCGAACCGAACCGCAACACCCCTGATTAAGTGCCCGACGAAAGCTCTTGCAGATGCTTTCGTCAGGGCTTTGTAGGAGCCGCGTGGTTGCCAAGGCCATTTACAACCATCCCCCCTTCACTCACTCACACAAGCCTTCCCGCACTTTTGCTCGAAAGCTGAGATTCCGAAATCTCGACTGCACACTGAAACGCGCAGATCGTAATGCGCTAGATGCCCTTCAATGCTGATCCGGCAAGGCTCTTGAACTTCTACATTGGACGGCAGTACGCACGTTATGTTTGCACTGTGGGCGGCGCCAGAGATCTGCTTTCGAATCTGGTCACATGTCAGTTTCAATCCTAATTCTGCTCGCTCCTTACCGCAGTGTTTGGGGTACTGCAGGAGCCGATTTGTTACGGCAGTGTTTGGAGCAGCACAGAGTCCAATGACAACAGCGCCTTAGACTCTGTCGCTCGCTGGTTGTTTCGAGATACCGGCCTCCAGTTTGCAGAAGCCAAAATGACTGGAATTCGAAGTTTCATGTCGCGCTGCCCTGCGAACGCTGGGTCCGGGCACATCTCTGCCGTCTGAAGACAGCTATTGTGAGCCACAAAAAGCACAAACACATGCACATGCTTAGACATAACGTGTTGGATGGCCGTACTCAGAAGCTTGAAAGAATCTTCGGGCGCATATTGCTTTGATGCTTGAACACAAAACTATATGAGACTGGAATAGTACAGACGACAGACGGCGAACACAGTCGCGCCACTCGTAGGCACTTGACTCCAGCCTTTTCCAATGGCACTCCTGCGTGTACACTTGACTTGACGGAACACAGCTCGTGCCACTCCTAGGCACTTTACTGTACTGTACACTGTAAAGCCTTTGCGGCACACTTCTGCGTCGCGTCTGCTGCGACGACTAACACAGCTTGGCCACTTCCAGGCACTTTCCCGTAGAGTTACCAAGCACTGCTACGCTTGCAGTGCTGCACCTGCACAAAGCTCGCGCCACTCCGAGGCACTTTACTGCGGTGTAGAGCCTTCACCGAGGAGACTTGCGGTACCGTCCGTTGTGCACACTCAAACTCACTCTGCTTGCTGCTCGCTCGCCACTTCCTGGCACCAACCTGGTGCTGACACTAACCCCCAATACACACCAGTCGCCTCCTTGGCACGGAGCAGTTCCGTAAGGTCTTGCGTGGACAGCTGTCGAGCCGCGTCATCCGTGATACACCCATTCAGCATGCAGAATCTCCATCACACCGCCACGCCGCGACCCGCGCAGCATGCATACCAGCATCATACTGCTCATGCGCCGCAACACGCTCTCACCGCTCCTCCAAAGGACCCTCGATTTTGGGCAAAAATGGATCCACGCTGCCTCGTCCCTTGTCGGAGTCCTCGCTGGAACTTGCGGCAGAGTGTCCAGGCCGAGTTCTTTTGGCACAAACTTTCGGTTACAGCTTCTCGGCTTTGAAGAGGGCTAGCAGATGCAAACGCTGCCCGCCAGCAGACGCCAAGTAAAACGTCTTTGGACAACCCTGCAAATTAGGCGGAGCCACTGTTCCTGCGACGCAGTGCCTTGCGGCGACGTCGATTTCACTTCGCACCTCTTTGCACGGAGGCTTTTCCTCAATTTGTTGAACAATGCGACGTCTGCAGGTTGCAGCCACTTCGACATTTTGGCTGGCACCAGAACCAATCTCAACGAGAGGCGCCGTGCATGAGCAATCAGCGAAGAGTCCAGATGGGACGGGCTCATGTCCATGCGGACAAGCACTGTACGCTTCTCCACAACATTGCCCAAACTACGCGCAAGCAAGCTGTGAGGTACCGCTTGATGGGACCGGTATTGGTCCAGGCACCCTTCCCCCGCCAAATGTGGTGATTGTTGGGAAGGAACGGACGCAAAGTCCGAGGGGTGCGCACGCTGAGCTGATGCTCATTCCCCAAGAGCACTTGCGGTAAGATCCCTTGCACGTGCTCTCCGGACACATGGAGGCCAGCAGCATTATGCAGGACCTTCGTTCTACGTGGGTGGTACGGTCTACCGCGCAGCGCCCTTTCATTTGTGCTGATTTCATCACAGCCCCCAAGTGTCCCGCAGGATGCCGAACCATCGAAGCTTCGTCCATGTTCACCAACAACGGTGCTTTTGGCGATTCTTTCCAGGCCTCGTGCATCCACTGAAAGAAAACGACCCCACAACTCGACTCACCAGATGAAACCGAAAGTGAGCAAGAAACCAGAAAAGCTATCTTGACCCATAAGCCCAAAGACGGTCTCTTCGACGTCTACGCTACATGCCTCTGTTTGTAGGAAGCGTGCAAGCGCACAGAGTCTCTGACTTGACAAAGTCCTATACCCCTACCCGCTGTGCAAGAATGCTTGAAGCTGCTTGCTTTCCTTCTACCCTCCTCAACACCAACCACATCCTCAGCTCGAAAACGTCAATATCGTGCTCCCCAGCGACGACGAAGCTCGCCAGAAACTTTCGTTGCTTCCGCGCCGGCCCATCTGACCAACGAAACGGCTCCGATCCTCGCGCGGCACCATGTTTGGTACACAGGTCAGGGCGAAATGTCGAGAAAGAGCCACACCATGATCTCGGTTTTGCGTTTCCACCCCATTCTCCAAGACATACTTTGCAGCAGCGAGCGCGGCAACTGCGCTTAAAAGCTTCAGCGGGTCTAACTCGAGATCCACCAAGACGTCCAAGGGCGCGTGAATGTAAGCCCACTCCACGGCGGAAGTCGAGTCCTCAAGATGTAATCAAGCAAGCAAACCAAGCTGTCCGGAGCACACCGCTGTCGCACCTGTCCAAACTGACTGCCACGGTCACGTGCTGCGGCTTCTTGCCTTTTGCAGCGCTTGGTCAACGTGCTAGTTCTTGGCATCTCTCCTCGCAGAACGTCACTCCGTGAGCCTGAGGCGGCACGCACCTACGCGTAGGATGCTGCCCATATTACTGACCACCAACAGCAAACCCGCCCAGTCCACCTTGACCAGACGGCTTTTCTGTTTCAAAACCGTTTTTTCCTTCTTAGTTGTGTCCTTGACGGCCTTCTTTGCGTCTTGGCGAGCCTGTTTTAAGGCCTTAAGTCTTGCAAACAGGGCATAGAAAAATAGGTTCATCTGCAAATCCTGCAGGGCCTTTTTTGGGACCCAAAACCTAGTCAAAAACGGTGCCTTTCAAACTGGGCCTCCACAGTATGGATGCTTGTATGTATGCATGTATGTATGTCAGCGTGTATGTATGTATGTATGTATGTATGTATGTATGTATGTATGTATTTATGCATGTATGATTGTCTGTACGAACTCATGCATGTATGTATGTACGTACATACATACATACCTAGTGATAGGCACACATGCACATCGAAGTCTGCAAGCTTGCAAGTTGCTTCGACGATGTGCCACAAAGGATAAGACGTGATTCTTGCAAAAAGCTGCACAAGCCTCCGAAGTCATACAAAGACATTGCCAAGGCAGAACAAGAAGAAGGCGCTAAAGCTCGATCAAGTGTCAGGCTCTGAATCGCCAGGAAGATAAGCTCTTGGACAGTGAACTGAAGATCGCGCAGCACACTCCTTGGGCTGCTCTCTTTGGTTCTGGAGTCTGGGATGCGCGGGTTGTGAGACTGGGGGGCTCTGACTCTGTGTTGGGAATGTAGGAGCTCTGGGCCTTCAAATGATCTGGAAGTTGTAAGGAGGTTTGGGCTTGTAGACATTTTTCTATGGGCTTGCGGGCGTAGGGATCGGCGATTCTATAGGGGCCTAAATAATTAGAATAGGGTTTTGGCGCATACTATACTCGAATTACAATCAGGAGCCCCCAGAATCATATTGGTAATTATGTAGCACCCTACATGATAATCCTGAATAAACAGAGGTTGCAAGATCCACCCTAAACCCTAAAGCCTAAACCCTTCAGAAGACCCCGACGTCTGAAGCTCAGCACCAGGGGCAGGGAGGACTCGGCGCGCCGGAATCCGGCAAAGGGCATGGCCAAGAAGATGGCCATCGACGCCTGCATAGGGTTTCGGGATTAGGGTGTAGAGTTTTTGGGGTGAAGGGCTTTTGGGGGTGTAGGGTGCTTCGGGTGCAGAGTTTACGGTTCACGGTTTAGGGTTTAGAGTTTAGGGCTGAACTGGGAGTTTACTGATGCAACATGACGTGGGCTTCCGGGGCTCTGGCTCCTCTTGCGGCGCTCCGAGACCCCCAAAAACCCCAAAGCCCTAAACCCTACACCCTAAACCCTACACCCCCAAAACCCTACCACCCCAAAAACCGAACACCCAAAACTCTACGCCCTAAGAGGGGTCCGGGAGTGCTTCGAGGCTCCAAGCCACAACCATCAGCAGGTTCTGGCGTTAGGGCATTGAGGGTCTAGGGCTCAGAGATGCTCAGATTGATTTGGGGTAGTTCTCTAAATTAAGGTCCCTTTTGGGGACCCCAAAAGGGACCCGAATTTAGAAAACTACCCATTTACAGTTGCAGGCCAGGGCGCCACGGCCCAAAGGACGATCAACCACACCTCGCGAGGAGCTTCTGCGATGCAGTGCGGTGTAGTTGAGCTTTAGGGTTGAGCGAGTTAGGGGTAGTACTAGTACTAATAGTAGTAGTCGTCGTCGTCGTAGTAGTAGTAGTAGTAGTATCCCTAAATCCGAAGCCATGACCCTGAATCCTATACCTAACCCTGACACCTAAGCCCAATCTTGAGTCTTGAATCCTACACCCCGGACCCTGTAGCGAATCCGAAACCCTAAACTCTTTATACCTGTATAACCCTAAACCCAAAATCCTGATCCCCAACTAACTCCAAACTTTCTAAACCCTAGAATCCTAAACCCTATGCTCGAAGCCTGCTTTTCCGAAGACAATGTGGAAAAACCTAAGCCCAACATTCCGAGGTGCTCCTTTGTTGAGAAGGAGCTGCGCAATGCGCGCAAAGCCCCTGGCGCTGAGATGTCATCTAAAGGAACACACGGAATTGATTCTATGGCCCGCTCTACCTATAGTCTCCATTGTAGTTCCTTGTCTTGGTTTAACCAGCTCTATATGTAGGATCCTAAAGAGGAACTCAAAACAGGAACTTCAATGGAGACTATAGCTAGGGCGAACAGGAGTGCCTACATACACCTGCAACCAGCCGAATTGAGTACTTGAGCCTAGACTTCTAGTTGTGCTAGTCTCTTTTATGCGTACAAAAGTGGCAGAAATTTGAGGCGTGAGGACTTGGTTCTTGGTTTGAGGCTTGCCCTAATCCCTAAACCCCTTAGACCGTGGGTTTAGGTTTCTCGGGTCCTAGAAATTGGAGCGGAGGCTTTCGTGTTTAGGGCATTGGGTTTCAGATCTCCTGCTTGTCGGGTTTAGGGCACATAGGGGTTTAGGGTGTATGGCATTAGGGGTTTAGGGTATAAAGGGTTTAGGGTTTAGGGCATTAAGGGTTTGGGGTTTAAGGCATTATAAGGGGCCTCAGGTTTAGGGGTTCGGTCGGATTTAGGGCTTCTGGTGAGTATTCACCTCTTTTGGGACGTTGGCGGTGGATGATTGGGAGGCATCCCTACCCCGAAGAGGGAAAGGCTCGGCTGGTCATCCCGGATCGGCCCGAATTCGAAACCTTTGCGCTTCCATAGGGTTTAGGGTTTAGGGTTTAGGGTTTAATACGAGCACCCTTCTGCCCCAAACCATAAAGCCAAAACACGGAACGCACAACCCTAAACAGCTCGTTGCCTGCAAGAAAGATGCTGATTTCCGGCCACCGCAATTTGGCCGTACATGTTGTCACTCCGGAATAAGCCGGTAAGGCCTGGGGACGCACGGTTAAAGTCTTGAGTCTAGGTTTAGGGTTTAGAGTTTAGGGTTTAGGGTTTAGGGTTTAGGGTATGGGTTTGGGGCTTCGGGTTTGGGGCTTTAGGGCGTAGGACTTAGGGTTGTTTTAAGTGCAATGGACTTTCGGGTTTAGGGATTAGGGTTTAGGCGATGGGCTGTCCTGTGGAGTGAGAATTTCGAGGCATGGGAAGAAAAAAACCTGGAGTAGCCCTAGAAGCCCTGCATTGTTGATTCCGCTACATAACCAGAATACAATAAGCCAATCGTAGAGGCACACCATATGCAACGCGGAAACTGCCGCAGCTGCAGCAAAAATGGCGGAATCTGATCCCGGGACAGCTTCGGTATCATGCGTTTTTTGTGTTAGGATTGCAAGATCATGTTTAAAGCAAACCTCATATCCGAAACTGCGAGCCAACACCCGAAACCCTGAAGATCAACAATCCCACTACCAAGTCAGCACCCTCAAAAGAAGCCAAGCCACCCAAGGGCTTCGAAAAGGCCTCCTGGCTTTCAAGCTGACTGAGGAAGGGAGATGACAAGGGTTCCTATAACAGTTCCTACACGTGCTCCTGTGCAGAGGTGGCTGTTGGAAGGGTTCCTACCGAAGCCTCCGAAACTCGAAAACCGAAGCTTTAGGACTTATTGTCATTTTCAGGTTTCGGCTGAAGACGCACTTTTATATACAACCATTGCAGACACCCCGGAAAGTTCCATCCCTACACACCTTCCCGTAAACAAAACTTGGTGCCGACTCTCCTCCGCCCAGTCGACAGGGGTCTGCAGTGTGACCTCGGAAAGCTAAACCCTAAACCCTAAACCCGATTTGCACGCGTCTTAATATCGGGGCCTTAGTAATTACAATCGGGTTTGGGGGCCCTTTATACCATACTTATAACAAGGAACCCCCAAATAGTAGCCCCTGTATTAGGGTGTTCAGCTCTTCTGGATAGGGTCTTAAGGGTTTAGGGGTTCTGGGTTAAGTTTAGGATTTGGGGGTCATGCGAGAGCGCCACAGTACCTGGCAAAAGATTCAGGCAACTGAATAGGAGAGCCTGTTCAGATAGGAGCCCGCGTTCTTCCATGGACAGCAGTGTTGCGTCCATTTCAGCAAGTCCATCACGGGCTTTGCGCAGGGCTTGACTGCCAAGCAGTTTAGGCCCTGCTGTCAGGGTCTCTTTTTAAATCCCAAAATATAGTACGGCACCCTTATGAAAAAGGACCCTAGAAGGGACCCTAAACTAGAGAACTACCCACTGGCTCCGCAGTGCTTCCGGGTCTTCCAACCAGCTTGTCCCAGTAGTTCGCGGTTGTGCAGTTCTGGTTTGGGGTTGTTTAGTTCCTCGAATTTTAGGTTTAGCATTCTGTGTATCATAGAAGTCCTCTTGTTCATCTTCAACCACCGCTCGCATATACTTCTGATCGCATGAGCATGTCCGTTCCAGTCATGATGAATGGGATTGAACACAATCACTTGCCGGTAGCATGGGGTTTAGGGTCTAGCTAGGGTTTAGAGTTTCGGGGTTTAGGGTTTAGGGTTTTGGGGTTTAGGCTTTAGAGTTGAGGGTGTTTAAGGATCAAAAGACCAAAGGAGTTCAGACTGGTCAGCGGCGAAAGGGCATTGGAAAGGTTCCGGTTCACCTGTAGTCTCCGTTGAAGTTCCTTTTGTTCTGGCTACACCATCTCTTTATCATAAATTTATCCTATAAGGTATTCCAAAAAAAGGAACAGAAACGGAGAGAGTCTGCTCTTCGGGACCATTAGTTGTGATTAGGTCTGGACGTTCGGAGTTCGCGCTTTGGGGATTTACGGCGGCAGCGTCTCAACTTCTTTGACCATATTTATCTTGTTATGAATCGAAACCATTAGCACAGGGGCCCTAGTAATTAGAATAGGGTTTGGGGGCAATATTATACTAGTATTGTAATAAGGAAGGCCCATAACCCTATGCTAATTATTAAGGCCACTACATTACTATCAAACGCAAGCATCTTTCAGGACTTAAACTCTGACCCCTAAGTCCCTGAACCCGAAACAGCGCGCAATTCGACAAGGACCCTCCTTATAAACCCAAAACCCCCTAAATGCGCCCGAGCCCAAACAAAGGCCTGTACCCTACACGGCTATAGCCGTCCTAGACGAAAAGGCGCGAACCACGCAAGCCTCAATGGAAAGGGTTTAGGGTTTAGGGTTTCGAGTCCCGCCCAAACGAACCATCAAACCTCCATCCAAAAGCTCCCAAAGCATCGACTTTCTGAACCCTGAAAGCCTAAAGCCCCAAGGTCTAGCGACACGAAACCCTAGACCCTTGAATCCAGACATGCTGAAGCCTAAATGCTGCTGCTCCTTAATTAAGGCATAGATGCCTTAAGTTCTATGAGCCTTAAGATTCTGATTTACGGTATGTGCCTTAATTAAGAGGTATTGGGCTCCCTGGGAAAGGCCTGTTGTTAAACCTGGAAGACCGAGCCACCGCTTCGATAAGATGACTGAGATGCTGGATGTACTCCCCACCTGAGTACTGTAGGGGCCTTAGAATCATTAGAATAGGTTCCTTCTTATAACTATAATCTAATATACCCCCAAACCCTATTCTAACTAATAAGGCCATATAAGGTTTAGGGCGTAGGACTTGGGGTTTGGCGTTTGGGGTTTAGGGTATGCAGGGTGGACCTGCTGTTCATACCGACCAGTAAGGCTGATGGGTGTGTAACGTGGGTTAGGGCTGGAGCTTGCAGCTTCTAACTTGAGGCCCCTCAACCCTAAACCCTTTTTCTTCGTTTAGCGAGTAGCGTTCAGGATAAGGAACTGGTTCTAGGGTGTAGAGTGTGTTTAAGATCTGCGGCTCAGGGCTTCAAGGAATCATATTTTCCGTCCCCATGCTTTATGTGTTCGGCCATGCGCAATCAAAACCTAAACCCTAAACCCAAAAAACCTATACCCTAGGCTAAGCCATCAAAAGGCAAGACCTGGAGGTGCTGGAAAGTAGGATGCCTTGTGGCTTCAGATATTCAGGTAAGGGGGGTCTCCTAAAATCACTTATTGTTGCTATTACTACTATTACCATTTCTATTATCGTCATTTCTAATATTACTATCAATATGATTCTTGTTGTTATGGTAACAGCAATTATTGTGTTAATATTAGAGGGATCCCCGACAGTGCTTTTTTCTTGGTGTCGAAGGTCTTGTAGCAAGGACCCTACTATTTAATGTTTCTTGTCTGAAACTCCCATGTAAGCAGAGGCTCAGGCGCCTTCTTGCAGCTTTATCCGGCGTTGTGGCTTGGCTAAGTTGCTGAGGCATGCTCAGGGCGTATGATGCCAGAAATGGCCAGCAAACCCACGAAAGCTTCAGCCCAACACAAAAAAAGAAAAAAAAACATCGCAGCCAGGTCGCTGTCATAGATGAAGACCGTACCTGCTCGGATCGTTGCGCTTCCTACAGTTTCCACCGACGGTCTTTCATAGCGTCGTCTCTTCGGGAGCTGGACATTGATCCCTAAACCCTAAACTCTAAACCCTAAACCCTAAAGCGCCTAAGCCCTTAACCCTAAACCCTCGATGCTTCGGGCTTCTTCGAAGGGGCTTCTTTAGGCTTGAAGATCGAGGGCTGAAGCTCCAAGGGTTCTACTAAACCCTAAACCCTTAAAGATCTCTTTAAAGATCCCTTATGGGTTTAGTGTTTAGACCCTAAACCCTTAAAGATCTCTGTATAGATCCCTTATGGGTTTAGTGTTTAGACCCTAAACCCTTAAAGATCTCTTTATAGATCCGTTATGGGTTTAGTGCTTGGGGGTTTTAGTTCAGGGTTTAATGTTTAGGGATTCGGATTTGGCTCGGTGCCCGGTCTTTAGGAGGTCGGGCTTTGGCCAAAGTCTACTGCAAGTGTAGGGTTTAGGGTTTAGGGTTTAGGGTTTAGGGTTTAGGGTTTAGGGTTTAGGGTTTAGGAACAGGATCTTCCACGAAGTCGGAACCTTGTGCCAGTGCGGGGTAGCTGGAGGATGATTGGGACTTAGTGACTTCTGAGTTGTTTTAAGGGTGCCGTGTGACTTACAAGTTTAGGGTGCAGGGTTTAGGGTTTAGCTGTACGTCGCAAGCTCGCTCGACCCCACCACAAACCCCACAAGTTCCACCGACCACATCCAAAATCACCACACTTTCGCCGCAACGGTGAACCTTATTAAACCCTACCGCCTAAACCCCTAAACCTCAAAACCCTAAACC
>CAJNDV010032024.1:11458-33339 GCA_905221635.1 Symbiodinium sp. CCMP2456 | reverse complement strand
AGGGTTTAGGGTTTAGGGTTAATTCACATGAGGCGTTGGGTTTACGGTAATATTTGTTGAAAATCTCAGGGTAATATTATGGCACAATTACCCTAAGCCAACCCCTAAACCCTAAACCCTATAAACCCCAAACCCTATAAACCCTAAACCGTATAAACCCTGAACCCTGAACCCTAAACCCCTAAGCCCTAAACCACTAAACCCTAAACCCAAAACCCTAAACCCGAAACCCTAAACCCCAAACCACTAAACCCGAAACCCTAAAAGCCTTAAAACCCTTGAAAAACCCTAAAAACCTCAAGAACCAAAAACACCCTAAACACCCCGAAACCCTTTTCTAAGGCTGCCACCTGGAGGATTGCTCCCCTGGCCGGAGGTGTGGGTCAGCAGGTGCCGCGTCGTGACCTGCTACGACAGGGGTTTCGCGTCTTGGCCTTGCGATATTGGGTTTAGGGTTTAGGGTTCAGGGTTTACAGTTTAGGGTTTAGGGTTCAGGGTTTAAGGTTTAGGTTTAGGGTTTGGGGTTTAGGGTTTAGGGTTTAGGGTTTAGGGTTTAGGGTTTAGGGTTTAGGATTTGCAACCCCTCTAAACCTTATATTCTAAACCCTAAAACCTAAATCCTAAACCCAAAGTCCTAAACCCTGAACCCTAAATCCTAAACCCGAAGTCCTAAACACTAAACCCAAAGTCCTACACACCCTAAATCCTAAATCCTAGGTCCTAGACCCCAAACCTTAAATCCTAAACCCTAAGTCCTAAACGCAAAACCCAAAGTCCTGAACCCGAAACTCTTGCCAATCCCATATAAACCCCAGAACCTTCAACTGTAGACCAACATCTTCGGAGCTTTGGATCAAAAAGGGCGCTGTAGGAGAAATTCTTTGGGGTTTAGGGTTTAGGGTTGAGGGGTTTAGGGTTTAGGGGTTCGGGTTTAGTTTAGGGTTTAGTGTTTAGGGTTTAGGGTTCAGGGGTTCTAGAAAGGATACAGAGGTGTGCTCGGGGTTCTATAACGGGATTGAAAAGGGTTTTAGGTCGGTTTAGAGCTCGAGGGTGAACCGGTGGCTCCAATTCCCTAGCGGTTGAAGGGATACATAAGTAGCGTAGAGGCCGTAAGAATTAGAACAGGGCCTTGGGCTCCTTTAGAGTAATTACAGGAATATGGAGGCACCCTACGGAATAGTAATAGTAATTTCTTAGGCTTCTATAGTAAGTACAGTAGAAGCCCAAAAGTTGGAAACCCAATAGCCTCAATCCTTAAGAGGAATGTATAAGCAATCTCAGCACTAATTGTCCTTAATCCGGTTTCCAACTTTTTGTGGTTTACCATACGGGCAAAGCCTACTTACCCCGAGGCCTTGGGCCAAAACTTGTTGTTCTCGCCCCAGTTCGCGTGCGGAGTGACCTTTGGTATCGGCTGAATGCTCAGGGACCGCAGCTTAGGATCGGTCACAAAGAAAAGGACGAGAGAGAGAGAGAGAGCGTGAAAGACAGAATGCAGGAGGGTTTAGGGTTTAGGGTAAAACACAAACAAACGACAAAAGCAGCAGAGAGAGAGAGAGAGACAGAGACAGAGAGAGGCGGGAGCGAGTGAGAGAAAGGGTAGTTTGTGTGTCGATAAAAACATGTAAATACATTCATACACGTAAATACGTAAAATAAACATGGCCATACATACGGCATATGCAAGATAGACAGAAAGATGGATAGCTAGTTAGTTAAATAGTTAGTTAGTTAGATAGATAGATAGATAGATAGAAAGATAGATAGATAGATAGGCGGATAGATGGATAGATAGATGGACAGATGGACAGATGGATAGATTGGTAGGATAGATAGATAGATATGTAGATAGGTAGGATAGATAGATAGACTAGCAAAATTAGATAGGCAGATTCTTAGATAGATAGATAGATAGATAGATAGATAGCTAGATAGATTAACAGATAGATAAGCAGATTCATACATACCCAGATAGATAGACTAGCTAAAATAGATAGGCAGAGCGATAGATAGATAGACAGATAGGTAGAGAGCTAGCTAGATTGGTAGATAGACACACAGGGATTGTAGATGGATAAATGGACGGGTTGCTAGCCGTATAGAGCGATAGCCAGATAGGTGGATAGAAAGATAGAGAGAGAGATATGGAGCGAGTGAGAGAGCGAGAGCAAGAGTTGATCGGGATAGGTACTCCCACGCATACATGTAGGTAGATATCTCGATGAAAATAGAGGTGGGTACACCGACGGATACGTAGATTCGTTGGATAAACCTATAAATCGATAGGTGCAAGCGTAAACCGATAAACAGATAGATAGGTCGTTGGATGGATACGCAGATCAAAGAGAGTGACAGATAACGATAGATAGGGAAACATCGGCAGACGGGTGAGAGAGAGACAGACAAATAGATCGATAGGTTGAGGAATTGATCGAAATAATTACAAAAGACAGAGAAAACATTTACATGGACAATGCTAGATGTGAAGAAAGACAGATAGAGCGACAGATTGCCAGATTGTTAGATCGAGAACACATCCGATAGATAGACAAATCCGTAGACACAAACGCGGATAGATAGATAGCTAGATGGATAGATAGACAGATAGATGGATAGATAGATAGATGGATAGATATTTAGATAGACAGATAGATAGCTACGCAGATAGATAGATAGATAGATAGATCGATAGATAGATAGATAGACACATACACGGACAGATAGATATATAGGTAGGTAGACAGATAAACAGGTAGAGATATATAGATAAATAGACAGATAGATAGATAGACAGATAGGTAGATAGTTAGATAGATAGTTTGATAGGTAGATAGAGAGATAGGTAAATAGATAGATAGCTAGATAGCTAGATAGATAGATAAATAGATAGATAGATAGGCAGATAGATGGACATATATATATATATATATAGGTGATAGATAGATAGATGGATAGATAGATAGATAGATAAACAAATATGTAGATAAATAGATAGGTGGATAGATAGATTGATAGATAGATAGGTAGGTAGGTGGGTAGGTACATAGGTAGATAGATAGATAGATAGATAGATAGATAGATAGACAGAGATAGATAGATAGATAGATAGATAGTTAGATGGAAGTCATAGTTGGATAGGTAGATAAGTAGACAGATAGGTTGTTAGACGGACGCATCATGATGGTTCGATAGACAGATGGATGTCGATAGAAGGTTAGGTACATTGGCAGATAGGTAGGCAGGTGGGTAGATAGGTAGATCGGTAGGTACGTAGGCAGGCAAGTAGCATTATGCACAGACATACATCTCCTTTAAGCGTCCCCATGGGTTTAGGGCTTTACGTCTGAGTCTAGGGATTTGTGGTCATTTCGGGCTTGGGGTGGAGAGCCAAGACTTGAGCAAAGAGTCATTATACTCCGCGAGCGGCAAGTCCAAGTCGATTTTTCCTTGTGTTACCTCGGCCGCAGGGCTTCGATAACCCTCATCCAGTTTAGGGTTTAGGGTTTGGGGTTCAGGGCTTATAAGAACCTGTGTAGATCCCTCCCCAAACCCGCAAAAACCCTGAAAGGACGCTTCCAGCCTCCTGAGCTAAGGTATGAATATCCAGCCACCTAGATCCAGCCCAACTTCTTCCAACTTACGAGCGAAACTGAACATCAGTTTGTCGTTATGTATATGCAAGCAAGCATATGATAATAAACTTATGTGTGCTTACTGTTCATATGTGCATATGCATGATAGATGTACTAGTATTGAATGTTATAGATATCTACATTTGTGTATACCTATAGATTTTGTGTTGTTGAAGTATTTATCTATTCAGGGAATGTACTAATTAGTTCTGGTGTTGTTTCAGCGATTTCAGTGCAAAGCTTAGCAGTCACTCTGGATGACAACTTGATGTGAAGTCCAGGCACTTGGCGCAGGACTCAGATACCCCCGACACGAGTGGCCAGGGGTGGCCGTTCTCTGCCTCACATGCAAGCCCAAACCGCGATCTAAGCTGCGAAACCCCAAGCAGCCTCCGGAAAAGAAGTCCCGAACCCTGAACCCCAGGGCAGTCCGTCTCTTCGAAGTTGGAAGACCAGGTGCCAAAATTCCAATGAGCAGGGCAGTGATGGTCTTCGAAGCGCTGTCCTGACGGTTACGGAAGCTACGGGGTTTGACATGCGACGAAACGGCCAGAACCTGGACTCGAAATCCCTAAACCCTAAGCCCTACATCGGGGGAGCAGCTTAACCTTTCAAAAACCTTATAATCCAGCCCTAAATCCCAAACCCCCTGGGCCTGAACTCCTCCAACCCCCAAAAACTACATCTAAACCCTGCCTGGGCCCCGAAGAACCTACCTTTGTAAGGACTTATATATGAGGAACTCATAGTAAGGGAGCGCTATGAAAAGAAGTAGGCTTTTTTTCGGGTCCAGGTGAGCCCTAAATGGTCAGAAACCGGTGGGTCGCAGGACCTTCTTCCTCGAAAGGGCATGGGGTTTAGGGTTTAGGGTTTAGGGTTTCGACGGAAGGAATGCCGCGATGACAGCAGGTGTGCGGATTGGGGGTTACAGGCCGAAATTTTCTACAGATCGAAGGGCTACAGTATACCCTACAACCAAGGGGGAAGAACCTACAATGTTGTAGGGTTTGGGGCTACATTAAACCCTAAACCCTAAACCGCCCTAAACCCTAAACCCTAAATCAACCAACCAATCTAAAGCCTAAACTGTTCTTGACTTCTACGAGAGTTTGGAATACCTGTCTGGTGCATAGTAGGGAATGGGGGAATGGATCCCTATGATAGTCCCTTAAGGTCCCTTATAGTAGGCCCTATAACCCATTCCCCCATTCCCTACTAAGCACCAGACAGATAAACCCTAAACCCAAAACCCCCGAAGCCCTAAACCTTAAAACCCCAAACCAACCAACCAACCTAAACCCTAAACCCTAAACCCTAAACCCTCAACCCTAAACCCTAAACCCTGAACCCTAAACCCTAGACCCTAAACCCTATTACCAGACAGATAAGGTGTAACGGGGGGCTCAGCATGTTGCCGGCTCTGGAGGTGCTGTGTTGACCGGCTCTTGAAACAACAAGACGTGATTTCGAGCTGGGGTTTAGGGTTTGGGGTTTAGAGTTTAGGTTTGGGGTTGAGGGTTTAGGGTTTAGGGTTTAGGGTTTAGAGTTTAGGGTTCAGGGCCAGTTCAGGGTTCGGGTTTGCATTCAGCAAGCACTTTTTTTATGTGCCCGTCGGTACTTCTGTACACTTATACCTCTGTCCGCCCCTTATTCATCGTCACTGCCGACTCGTGCCTGTACTTCCTCAGAACTGTGTGCCGTTCTTCTGTCTGGTGCTTAGTAGGGACTGGGGGAATGGGTTATAGGGACTACTATAAGGGACCTTAACGGACTATCATGGGGATCCATTCCCATTCCCTACTAAGCACCAGACAGTCTTCGGAGAATGGTAATCAAAGAGAAGCGCGGTGCCAAGGCTCGACGTTCCGGCTTCCAGGATCTTGGAAAGGGGTCCTAGAGTTTAGGGCACTTAATGTAGGGGCCTTCATAATTAGAATAGTGTTTTGGGATCCTTTATAGTATATTTATCATAAGGAACCCTAACAACAATATTGGTAACTATTTAGGCCCCTACATTAAGTGGCATTATTGTACCATATTTGCAAGACTAAGTCATGCACTCCGCAGCATGTGGAGGCTGGGAGCGAGCGTAAGCAGTCGATGTCGACCAACGTGGAAACAATAAACTGCCATTCATATTAACGTTAAACCCTACCCTAAACCCTAAACCCTAAATCCTAAACTCAGATAAATGTAAACCTGAACGTTGAATCCTCAACCCTAAACACCAGGACGCAACAAGCCCCTGAAGGTACATTTTGCCCCTGAAATAAGTAACCCCTAGGAACCCCTCTTTACCCTAAACCCTAAAACCTAAACCCCTAAACCCTAAACGCCTAGGAACCCCTAAACCCTAAACCCCTAAACCCCTAAACCCTAAACCCCTAGGAACCCCCTTTAAGGGCCGGAGACGTCTTTGTCCGAGCCATGCGGCTGTCTCCAGCAGTGCATCCGGGTTGGTGCCGTAGAAGTACCGCTCCTGGGCTTTCCAAAAAGCGGGGTCTAGGGTTCAGGGTTTATAGGATTTAGGGTTCAGGGTTTCGGGTTTAGGGTTTAGGGTCTAGGATTTAGGGTTTAGGGTTTAGGGTTCAGGGTCTAGGGTTTAGGGTCTAGGGTCCAGGGTTTAGGGTTCAGGGTCTAGGGTTTAGGGTTTAGGATTTAGGGTCCAGGGTTCAGGGTTCAGGGTCTAGGGTTTAGGGTTTCGGGTTTAGGGTTTAGGGTCTAGGGTTTAGGGTTTAGGATTTAGGGTCTAGGGTCCAGGGTTTTGGGTTCAGAGTCTAGGGTTTAGGGTTTAGGATTTAGAGTCTAGGGTCCAGGGTTTAGGGTTCAGGGTCTAGGGTTTAGGGTTTAGGGTAGGGGCCTTTATAATCAGAATAGGGTTTGGGGGGCTCCTTGTTATAATTATAGTATCATATACCCCCCAACCCCTATTCGAATAATTCAGGCCCCTATCTTACAGCGAATGCCAGAAAGTTGGAACATGGGTTTAGGATGATCCGTGCTAGGATCTGCTATATCTTACCTTAAGAGCATGTGGATTATGATGTTCCAACTGTATGGCTGGCTTTATAAGGCTTTTGGTGTTTTTATGTTGTAGCCCCCTTTCTCCTCTCAGATTTAAGGTTTGCCGTTTGCTAGAAATTAAAGCCTAGGGTTTACCCAGACCCCCCAACTATACCCTCTACTATAGCGCCAAATACGCAGTATTGACGACCATAAAGGGCTCTATTAAAGGGCCATTGGGGGGTCCTGGTAAGTTTATGGGCATTAAGGTTCAAGATTAGGGTTTGGGGTTTAGTTGAAGGCTTAAGATACAGGAGGTGAGGCTTAGGACACCTTGGAGTATCAGCAGGGGCGTGGGCTGCTCGCAACTATGATAGGAAAAATAACGCGCAACTATATATCTAGATTCTAGATTTGAAGCTCGCGATCATCTCTAATTTCATAGGGGTTTACAATTCATCTTGCGATGAGAGGGGAAATCTAAATGACGTTCGCTGTAGATGCTTTCGATTTCAGCATTGATAGGAGCATCCACTACCACTGCAGGTGTCTCAAAAGAAACCCTCAACCCTGAACCCGAAACCCTAAAGCCTAAAAGCTAAACCTTAACCCTAAACAGAAACTTATGTTCGGATATTCAATGCCCCTAAGGGTCCACATACCCAAACAGTAGGGTTTCAAAGCCAAGAAAGCATTCAGAGTATGGATTTTGGGACCTAAAACCTTACTGTTTGGGTACTCGGACCCTCTGGGTGTCAGACTTTCTCCGATCTGGCTTCCGTCCAAACACAAACCTCCAAGTTCACGGCGGGACTTCTGTTGGTCCAACCGCGAAATGCCGGATTCAAGACTGCTGGCCGGGTTTAGGCTAAACCCTAAACCCCTACCTTAAGAACCCAAAACCTACTTTTTTGTAGGGTCCCTATAAATCCCCATATTAGGGTTTATAATAGGAACCTACAAAAAAGTGGGTTTTGGGTTCTTAAGGTATACCCTAAACCCCTAAACCCCTAAACCCTAAACCCCTAAACCCTAAACCCTAGGGCTGCCCCGACGACACAGCAAGTTAATGCTCCAAGTCTCGTAAACCAAACGGCCTTCATGAGCCACCTGGAACAGGCCAAAGACTGCAAAGAGAACCCCAGAACTCTGTCTCCCCATCGGGGTAAAGACCGCGTAGACGACCTGTAAACTAAACCCTAAACCCTAAACTCTGAACCCTAAACCCTAAACCCTAACCCTAAACCCTAAACCCCAAACCCAGCAAACTCTTCGTCACTGGTGCCAGTTCACGAAGGTTGCAGGGGCAGGTGCTCCTGCTTGGATCTGCTTCAGCTTTGGACTATCACATAGGGTTTATAATACCCCGAAAAAGTTAGTGAAAGGTTAACTACTTTACTGCTGAGTGCAGGGTTTATGCTTTATAAGGTTACCTACTTTACTGCGTTTATGTGGTGGCGGTTTAGGACGTCGGGTCGGGAGTTGGAGTTAGACGGAGTACCATTAACCTGCAGGAGTTTACGTGTCCGAAATTTAAGACCCTGCCCTAAGGGTCCAAAAGACCCAATAACCAGGTGCTCGGGTTTAGGGTAGTAGTTATGTTGTTGTTTTGGAGAGTGTATGATAGCTAGGTACTTGGGACTTAAGGGCTAGCGGCTAGAGTCATCCGCCTTTCAAGCCGGTGTAAGCCCC
The DNA here is from genome assembly GCA_905221635.1 of Symbiodinium sp. CCMP2456. Taxonomy (NCBI): domain Eukaryota; class Dinophyceae; order Suessiales; family Symbiodiniaceae; genus Symbiodinium; species Symbiodinium sp. CCMP2456. The sequence goes on along the minus strand of CAJNDV010032024.1, from coordinate 25,012 downwards.
AACCTCTACACCTCTGTCCCTGTATAGGCCTCTGCTATCAACCCTATCGCCCCTCAAGCACCCAGAGACTGATTTTCAGCCCGAATCGCGAAGCCCCTACAAGCCATGGACTCTAGTCGCATAGTCGCATGAACCCGATAGTTCATTCAAAAATACACCAACAACGGAACATATTCAACATCACCGTTATGGGCAATAGTAGGAGTATGTAATCAGGTGCTATACGGGTGAATAATTGCTGCATATTCCTAAACCTTTACAAAAAAGCAAGAAACCCTTTATTCAACACAAAGTTGTTCAAATCCCTTTACTATACCTGCCAAACTGCCAAACTCTCGTAAAGCAAGTCAGACCCTAAACCCTAGTAAAGCAAGCCAGAGGACCAGAATGCAGCTCCGACCGGGGAACTGCCGAAAAAGCTTCTGGGTTCCTGTGTTTAGGGTTTAGGGTTTAGGGTTTTAAGGTTTAGGGTTTAGGGTTTTGTTTTGTTTTTTGGCGGTCATGCTTGTGCAGTCAGCGGGTTTAGGGTTTTAGGGTCAGGGCTTGGCTGTTGCAGAAATTAAGCTGCTGCAGGTTGAGAGTTGACGGTTCAGGCGTTTAGGGGTTTAGGGTTTGGGGGTTAGTACCCTAAACCCTAAACCTTAAACCCTATAGACCCTAAACCCTAAACCCTAAACCCTGAACCCTAAACCGTAAACCCTATAGACCCTAAACCCTAAACCCTGAACCCTAAACCCTGAACAGTTAGGGCGGAGGATACTTGAAAAGGACATCGTAACAAAGATTGTTGTGATCACGGGCTTGGGGCTGCTGGGTTAGGGTTTAGGGTTTAGGGTTTAGGGTCTTTAGAAGGATCGGGTAGAATTTGGGTTTGCCGGTAAGGGTTTAGGCTTTGGGGTTTAGCTTCAACCATGCTCATTCCTTTCTTGCCCTGCTTTGTCCTTCTTGCACATGACAGGAAGGCTTCGGACTATTAGTCGGTCCCTAAACCCTCAGGGCCTTAGTAATTAGAATAGGGTTTGGAGGTATACTAGACTATAACTATCAGGAGGAACCCCCAAAATATTATAGGTAATTACGAAGGCCCCTATAGTAGACACTACATCCCCAACCCTAAACCGTGTTTGAGGTTCAGGGTCGTGTGCTCTCATCCGTTATGCTCTCCGTGGGGATTCGGGAGTTTGCGGGTCGTAGGGTTCAGGGTCTGAGGTTACCGTAAGGCCGAATGTCCCCAAGGCCTCAAGTGATTCAAACTTCTGAAAACCCATGGTTTGGGAAGGCTCATGGGGTGTATGCTGTATGGTGGGTTCAGGACACGCCGCAATACCATCATAATGAGAGTTTCAGAAAATGGCGTAAATCCCTATTAGTTACCTGAAAGGCGTTGACAGAGCCACTCGTCGTTTCAATAAGCCCCTGCATTTTCCCAGAAGCCGAGTTGCCGACGCCTTGGGTTACTATGCCATGGTCACATTTAGCAGGACAGCAAGCAATGTGTAGTGAAAGCAGATCACCCATAAACTCCCTAAGCCCCAAACCCTCAACTTTCCAAACTCCTAGCCCCTGAACCCATAACCCTCTAAACCCCTAAAGCCCCAAAGCTAAACCCTAACCCTTAAACCCCTGACCCTCTAAACCCCTAAAGCCCAAAAACCCTAAACCCAAACCCTCTAAGCCCCTGAACCCCTAAACCCTAAAACCCTAAAACCCAACCCCCCTAAGCCCCTGAACCCCTAGGCCCCTGAACCCCTAAACCCTAAAACCCTAAAACCCTAAAGCCCTAAACCCAACCCCCCTAGGCCCCTGAACCCCTAAACCCTAAAACCCTAAAACCCTAAAGCCCTAATCCCAACCCCCCCTAAGCCCCTGAACCCCTAAAGCCCCAACGGGGCATCTGGGCTTCCAGAAGAATTCACCCCACGCTCCTTCGTCAAAGCGCTTGGTTCCTTCCTGAGCTCCCGGAGTGCTTCAAGGTTTAGGGTTTAGGGTTTAGGGTTTAGGGTTTAGGGTTTAGGGTTTAGGGTTTAGGGTTTAGGGTTTAGGGTTTAGGGTGGGCTTCAAAGGAAAGTACAGGTGGGGAGTTTAGGGAGGTTCCTTTAAGGATTCTACAATTGCTCCTATAAGGGTTTAGGGTTTAGGGGCGCTTAATAATAAGAAGAAGGTTTTTGTTAAAGGAAACAACAGGTGGGGAGATTCGGGCATATAAGGCTGCTAGAAAGCTTTCATAAGGTATACAGACCTTCTATAAGGCTCCTATAACGGTAACTACCCACCTGAAAATGTCCTGGAGGGCTTCAGATTCGAATTCAAGCGCCTAAGTTACTGAGGTATCAGACTTTGGGTTTGGGGTTTGGGTCTCAGGATTCGGGTTTAGGGTTTAGGGTTTAAGGTTTTAGGATCGGGGTTTAGGGTTTAGGGTTTAGGGTTTAGGGTTTAGGGTTTAGGGTTTAGGGTTTAGGGTTTAGGGTTTAGGGTTTTAGGATCTGGTTTTAGGGCTGTTTTTTGGTTTAGGGCTTAGGGAAATGTAAGTGTTAATGAGCTTTGGGTGTCAGCGGCTTGAGGACGTTAACAGCGATGCAAGCAGCGAGGACAAGCCATGTCTTTGAATTCACCTTTGTCTACTTGCGATTGCCTGTGGCATGGAACAAAGTTAACCAGTAAAACCTATAGACCCTAACCCTAAACCGTATGAGCGCATCCACAATGGCTTCAACCCCGGATGGCTTTGCGATGTCATGCTCATGTTTTTTGGCAAATGCAGGTGCATATGCCTGAAATTAGTCTTTTCATTATCTCGGCCTGTTCGCGTCTGGGCAGTCGCTACAATCCTCAGCCCAGACCTCAGCAGGGGCTCTAGAATATCGTGTTTAGGGTCTAGGCTTCAAGGCTTCGTTTTGAGGGCTTACCCCGTGCATTAACTTTAGAAGTTACTAAAACCTAAGAACATGCCTGTAGTCACAGTCGGATTCCTTATTCTTGACTGGGAAAGGGTGTTCGAAATCCCCTACTTCAGTCCCGAACAATAAACCTTAACCACAAAAACTTAGTTCAATCCTAAACCCTAAACCCCATAACATCCTAAACCCTAAACCTCCATTTAATCTTGAACATCCATTCAGGGATCCTGGGAAAACACCAATTTTCCTTAAAAACCTTGGTAGGACCCCTTTAGAGCCCCTATCAAAATATAAGACTTATCATAGAACCTTAATGTAGGTGCCTTAATAATTAGAACAATAGGGTTTTGGTTTTGGGGCTCATTATACCATAACTATAACAAGGACCCCCCCTCCCCCCCCAAAAAAAAAGAACAAGTATAGGTAATAATTTAGGCCCCTATATTATAGGGGTTTGGGGCTTAGGACTTTAACTGGGATCCTCGGGTCTAAGAAGTTTCAGTCACGTCTCCGGCTCCGCGGCAACATCAAAAGGCATCGCCGCATTCAGCGCGACAGGTCGGCGTGGGAATTCCGGGGTTTAGGAGTATGGGGTTCGCGGGTTTTTGGGTTTTTGGGGTTGGGGTTTAGGTTGTTGGGCCGCAGAATATAGGGTGCAGGGTTCAGGGTGTAGGGTCTTATGAGGGCATCTGACCGTTGTTGAGGGCTTGGGGTTGAAGGTTCTGGCTCAGGGTAACGAGTCCAAGAGTGCAAGGTTGATGTGCGACTGTATGGAGGCTTCCGAAAATCCTCTTGTTTTCGGAAACCATTGGGCACTGTAGTCACTCAGGCTCCTTGGACGTATAGGGCTAAAAGTATCTTATGGGAATATCATAGTCATCGTCTACTCTGGGTTTTCTAAGCGCATTCGCACATTGAAGGCTCCTGACAGCCAGGGCTACTGCGGTTGCTGCTGGTGTGACGATTTTTGGCTTTGCAGCTCGAGGCCTAGGGCTGTTATGCCACGGTTTAGGGTCTAGGGTCGAGGGTCGAGTTAGAGTCTAGGGCTTGAATTTAAGGTTTAAGTGTTTAAGGCTAGTGTAGTCGTATAGCGGGACTTTAAAGTGGAAATATTACTACGCATTCGGTTGTCTATAAGTCCATATGATCATATGTGCTAAGGCATCTCGACCCGTTCCTTTTGGATTTAGTGTTGAGGGCTTGGGGTTGCGGATTTAGGGATTAAAGTTCAAGTTTTAGGATCGGCCCTGATCATGCGAGGATCCGACTACTTGGGTTGAAAGTCGCTTATTCTATTAACTCCTCATGTTCAGATTCGAAAGCTCTTTGAGGTTGTCTTGAACTTGGCGTAAACCCTACCTATAGTCTCCATTCCAGTTCATTTTGATGGTTTACTTCAATTGATTCATATTTAGGATCTTCAATGGTAACCCAAAAAAGGAACTACAATGGAGACTGTAGGATACTGTAGGTAGATACAAATGCCTTAAACCCTAGACCCTAAACCTGAAAGCGTCTTAAACCCTAAACTGGCACCCCTCGTTTTCTGAAACTGCCACATCCTAAACCCTGAACCCCTAAACCCTAAAACCCCGAAACCCTAAACCCTAAAACCCTTAAACCCTAAACCCTAAACCTCCCCGAACCTTTTCACTCTGTCGCGGGAGCCCAATGAGACGAGCGAAGCACGTCTGAAGCGAAGGCCTCCAAGCCTCGGATATTTTGGGCGGTTGGGGTAAGGGGTTTAGGATTTAGGGTTTAGGGTTTAGGGGTTTAGGGTTTCGGGGTTTTAGGGTTTAGGGGCTTGTGGAGTTTAGGGTTTAGGGTTTTTGGCGTTTGGGGGTTTGGGGTTGAGGCCCCTCCAGGAGTTGGGCATTACATCCTAAAGCCCTGAACCCAACCCAAATCCAAAACCCGAAACCCTGAACCCGAAACCCTACAGATCCCTTACGGAACCCTTTAAAGGAACCCTTAACCCCACAGATCCCTTAAAGAATCCTTGAAAGGAACCCTAAACCCTACAGATCCCTTAGAAAACCCTCTAAAGGAACCCTAAACCCTACAGATCCCTTAAAGAATCCTTGAAAACAAGCCCAAACCCTACAGATCTCTTAAAGAACCCTTGAAAGGAACCCTTAACCCTACAGATCCCTTAAAGAACCCTTGAAAGCAAGCCCAAACCCTACAGATCCCTTAAAGAGCCCTCAAAGGAACCCTAAACCCTACAGACCCCTTATAAAACCCTTGACAGGAACCCTCAAAGGGATCCCAAGCCGTTTTTGAAACCAGGCTCCGGGTCTTATGGAACCGACAAAGCCTACCATTGAAAACCTAATTAGGGGTTTAGGGGTTCAGGGTTTAGGGACTTAGGGTGTTAGGGTTTAGGGTTTTATTTAAGGGTTTAGGGTTTCGGGATTTAGGGGTGTTAGGGCTTCGGGGTTTTAGGGTTTTGGGGTGTTAGGGTTTCGGGATTTTGGGGCTTTAAGGCTGGGGTTGAGGACACCCGAGACCTTTTCGGAACCCTCATGCGTCCAACCCTCAACTCGTGAAAACCGGATCAACCGCTTGCAAAAACTTGAATCAAAAACCCTGCAGACAGCATCTAAGCAACATCTTACAGACACCGGATTTCAGCAACAAAGACGTCAAAACCTTGGGAGAAGCTTATAACAACCGAACGACAGCCCTGTCTAGCCCGAGAAAACCCGACGAAAACCCATGTGGAACCCTGCATCGCACGTAAACCCTGAACCCGAAAACCCCAATGCCCTACACCCTAAACCCTAAACCCTTAGTGCCCGAAACCGTAAGCCCGAAACCCGTAAACCCGTAAACCCCTGAAACCCCTGAAACCCCTGAAACCCCGGAAACCCCTGAACCCTAAACCCTAAAGCCTGAACCCTAAACCCTAAACCCTAAACTCTACACCCTAAACCCTAAACCCTAAACCCTAAACCCTAAAACCCTGAACCCTAGTAGAGCCCTTCATCGCAGTCAAAGTGCCAGCCGACAGCTCGGCTGCTCGAACTCTGCCGGCACCCCGGCTCAACGCCTCGCGGCTAGGCTTTTCCTTATAGGGGTTTAGGGTTTAGGGTCTAGGGTCTTGGGTTTAGGTTCAGATGATTTTAGGGTTTGGGGCCGAAAGTCTAGGACCCAACTCCCTAAACCTCCCAAAACCCCCTAAGCCCTACACCCTGAGGTTGGGAGTTTAGGGCTTCCGGCTTCGACGAAAGCTGTTAGAGAACACAGAGTCTAAGGTTTCGGGGTTAAGGGTTGGGGTTTGGGGCTTTGAGCACTCTGAAAGTAACCCCGCAGCCCCATTCGATGTATTCATGCCCCTGCCTCGATCGCAAATTGGTAAACGGCCGCATTGGACAGCAGCCCCAGCTGCTCGATAGTCTGTGCAACAAGCGGGAAAATATACTGGTCGAGGGCTTAGGGGTCCTCTAAGAAGTTCTTCTACCATGACGCTGTATGATACGGAGGTTGGGATGTAATTAGGCTTTAGGGCTTTCGGGCCTAGCGGTACGAACGCGTGGCGAACGTGTGTGTTTGTGATTTAGGGCTTCAGGTTTAAATGGAAGCCCTAAACTTCGAACACTATCTGAACCCGATACCATGGTTCGGAAAACGCGTATTCTGGCATGTGTCTGCGCCTAGTCATATCGGGGTTGCCGCTGTTCAGATCTAGCTCTTCCTGAACTGTTTAGGGTTTAGGGTGATACAGGCCGCGAGGGTCCACACACAACTCCTACTTGTTAGTGAAAAAAGTCCTCCCCAAACCATGATTAGAATGGCCTTTTGAGCCAAACAAATTCCATAATGGATTCTTCGGAACCCTTGAGAAGTTTTTATATATAGATAGGGTTTGAAGATAAAGCGCTGTCGCACAGTAGGGTTTCCGGCGATGTTTGGTAAAGAGGGTCCGACAGATTTGTAGCACAGCGATTCGGGCTTCAATAAACCCTATTCTATTTACGACTAAGGCCCTTATACTAAACCCGAACCCCACTCGCGATACTCAGGCCCACAGCTTCTAGGACCCCAAAGCCTAAAGCTCGACTTCCGAACCTCTGAGCCTCAAATCCCCAAAGTCCGCCTAAACCCTAAACCCTGAAACCCTAAGCCCTCTAAAGCCCTAAAACCCTAAATCCCTAAAACCCTAAACCCTAAACCCCTAAACCCTAAAGCCCTGAGCCCCAACCCCGGCCAACCCCTAAAGCCTAAAACCCCGAAACCCCTAGAGCCCTAAACCCTATAACCCCTAAAACCCTAAACCCTAAAATCCCCAAAGCTCCCTGTGTCGATGGGCCTTGTGGAGTTCTAAGACGGCCTCCCAGGCGCTGACCTGCGCCAAGGGCGCTAAAACCGCAGCAGCGGAGATCTCCGTCGCGGCCTGGCAAGGATTCTTGCAAGTTTTTTGGGGGGAGGGAATTAAAACTCCCTAGGCCCTAATGGAGGCACTATAAAGCCTGAGCTCTAGGATTTTTTAAACGTGTAATGCGCTTCAGGTATCTGTTGCAGCAGCAAAACGGTCAAGAGCATTCCCCAAGAGGGGTTGCACAAAGAGCGTAACCTCGGGAATCCCAGCGCTAATTGTCCTCAATCCGGTTTCCAACTTTCTGGGATTTACTATAGGGATGACAAAGCCAGCTTCCTGGATCCTTGTAGTGGGCTATCCTGCCAGGATGAATACCTTCAAGAAGCCCCTCTTATGGACAAGTTTAGGGGTGTAAGCGTTGGGGTCTAGGGTTTAGGGTTTAGGGAGCTACACGCTGAACCTGACTCTTCCCTCAACCCTCATCCGCAGAATCGTATAACTGTGATTAGGATGCTTCAGGAATTGCTGATGATTCCGACCCCGGTATTACTATAGGGGCCTTAATAAGTAGAATAGGGTCTCGGGGCCCAGTATTAGGCCCCCATCTTACATACGGGTTCGACTTGAAGGAATTTGAGGCTTCCAGAGGTGGTGGCAGGAGCTGAGCACCGTACCACACCGCTCCGGCTCATTTCGCTGAAGAGCATCAGGACAGCCCGCCTCGAGCTGATATATCGGCTTAGGGCTGAGGGGGCACAGGGTGTAGGGCCGTACCTCCCGAAATCGATGACATCTGAATTCCTATTGGCCCCCCTTTCTTTGCATCATGGGAACTTCAGTGAGTCATGCTAAGGGATTCGCAGTAAGGCCTTTGCCTAAAGAATGTTGGAGTCTCTATAGCTGGGCTGGATCGACAGATACGGTGTTCAGCTCCCTCACTGTGAGGTGTGTCCGGAAAGTTTCGGGGAAGGGTTTAGGACTCAGGTTGAGGGCTTGGAGTCCCACATGCCGAAGACCAACCTCTGGTGATAGCTGCATGCGCTCGAAGCCAATGTCAAAGCAGCTCTTGAACGTTGGGGACAGGGCCACAATTTCGGTCACCCTAAACCCTAAACTCAAAGCCATAAAGCCTCAAAGGCACCTGGTGCCTAAGTGTTGAAGGACGCAAGAGAAGACAGAATCGGCCAAAGCCGGAGTAGCAGGGACTTCCCCTTTTGGCACCGGTCGCAGCTCACTTTCTCCGAATCTCTTTCTTACTTCACGGACAGGCTGAACTGCATCTTCTTCTCGCCTTTCACAAGAGGGTGATTCGTCTGTGTGTCCAGCACCTCTCTTCTTCAAGAACCACGCCAAAAAAGTTCAAACTTTTTAAGATAGATCTAATATATAGGGACAAAAAGTTTAAAGTTCTCCCATTGGCTATCTAAGGCACCTTCCATGTTTTGCCATCGCTGCTGGTTTCGAAGGTCCAGTCGACAAGGTTCCAGGTAGTATCACCCCAGTAGTGCGACCTGGGAGCCCCTTTCGGTTTAGGGTTTAGGGTTTAGGGTTTAGGGTTTAGGGTTTAGGGTTTAGGAGCCCCTTTGACCCAAAGAAAAATCATGTTTGGTTTGGGGTTTGGGGGGTTTAGGGTTTAGGGGTTTAGGGTTGACCGTGGGTGCATATTATTCTACCAAATGCAAAATGATTCCCAAGGAACGCCCAGTGACAAGGAGTACGAACTTAATGAGACATCTTTATCAAACTTGTACTGCAGCCATCCTGTGGGATTTTTTGACTTGGAGCAGTAGGTGTTTCTTTCCTTAGCTGCCCAGTACCCTGGCCCAAAACAGTTTAAACTTTTCTTTTAGTAGGGGTTTAATATACCAAAAAAGTTCAAAGTTTACCTATTGGGCTCCGAAGTTTCCTTGTTGAAGCCATAGGCGAGACCCCATGCACCGCCCCAGTCTGTCTTGGCGCTGCCGCCCTCAACCGGCGTGGCAAGTTCCGTGCCAGTCAGGTCCGTGAAGTACCTGGGGTTTAGGGTTTAGGGTTAAGGGTTTAGGGTTTTGGATTTAGGGTTTAGGGTTTATGGGGTTAGGGTTTTGGGTTAAGGGCTTTGGGTTAAGCCTACCATTGAAAACCCTAACTAGGGTTTTTGGGTTAAGGGTTTTGGGTTAAGGGTTTTGGGTTAGGCGTACCATTGAAAACCCTAATTAGGGTTTTTAGGCTAAGGGTTTTTTGTTAAGGGTTTGGGGCTTAAGCCTACCATTGAAAACCCTAATTAGGGGTTTTGGGTTAAGGGTTTTGGGGCCAGTTTGGAGATCTAGGGCTTCGGGCTTAGGGTTTTGGAGCTTAGGGTGTTGGAGCTTAGGGTTTAGGGTTTAGGGTTTAGCGTTTAGGGTTTAGGGCTTCGGGCTTAGGGTTTTGGAGTTTAGGGTTTAGGATGATGGCGATGATGGTGACGACGACGACGGAAAAGATAATGACGATGGTGATGCTGATGGCGAAGATGCCATGCTGCAGAAGTCGGTATGCGCATTGTTGCATAATTGTCTAGTTCCATGTGAAAAAATCTTTTAGTAGAAGCAAGAAGCTTGACTGTCGGGTACAGGCCTAGTAATTAAAACCATTGCTTCTGTCATAAGTGGATATCATGATGTGTTTTGGTACCAACACAGCTGTCATCCCAAAACAGAATGCTCAGAAAGCACTTGGTAACATCTTCACGCAAAAAGCGGTCGCGCCCCCGTTCTTCTTCACGTTCAAGCGATAGTAACTGTGAGCATCCGCTTGTTCGACTGCCTCACCTGACAGTTTCGAATCTGCGCTTCGGGTTTGGGGGTATAGGGCTTAAGGAGCCTAGTTTAGGCTTTAGGGTTTGAGGTTTAGGATTTAGACGCTTAGGGCTGGGTTTTGTAGCTTGGGGTTTAGGTTCGGGCTTAGGAGTTTAGGAACTTCCGAAAAAGGATGTTGCAGTGTCTGGGACGAAGCACAAGGATAAGGGCTCCTCGCCAGCTTCAGCTTCGGGGTGCTGCACTGTAGGGGCCTTAACACCTAGAATAGGGTTTTAGGCTCCTTGGTAAGATAGTCCAACGAGTTTAATAAGGAATAGTATTGGTAAATATAGGCTCCTTAACAAAAAATAGTCCAACTATTGTAATAAGGAATAGTATTGGTAATCTTTATCGGCGGGAGTCCGAAAGACATACCGATCCTGTTCCTTAGGGCTCAGAGTCTGCTATACACCAAAGCCCTATAGAATTCATGCTGCCTGCCGAGAGAGTCACATCTAGGACCCTTTGAGAGGCATAATGGTCCACTCATGCCACATTGTGCAAAGAAGCCCTTCTCCGGAGTTCGGGCGTAGGAATTTGCGCAATCTGTAGGATCTGTAATCTTGTCGCACTCATACTCAGGCACGGCCCTCAGGCATGCAGTGCAGCGGCTCAACATAGCAGGGTTGTTGCTACTGAGGTGTCTGCTCCACTTAGATTATTCTGGCCCTATTCCTTCCCAACCTCTGCTCTGCCTCTAGTGTGTATATATATATATATACATATGTATATGTATATGTATATATATATATATTATTTATTTATTTACTGATTTTTCTATTTGTTTATTTGTTTACATTTGTGTACATATATGGTTATATCTGTGTATATCTACATATACACACCAGTGCCGTAACACGAACAGTACACCGTATCGGCAAAAAAACTTGCTTACTACATGCTGGAACTGCTCCTTGAAATGCCTCTCGGGTTTAGGCTTCGGATCTCCGATGCAAATACTAAGTGACCTAAACCCTAAACCCTAAATACCAACAGCCTACCACTGAGAGACCAAGTGGCTTTCCCGTACACGCAGGGGCTGTTGGCAAGCTGAACTTCATTTTCTTCTCCCCTTCCACAAGAGGTTGCCCTTTCTTCGTGTGCAAGATCGTCCAAGTGTTGCCATCGTTGCTCCCCTCAAAGGTGAAATCCACCACGTTCCAGGTAGTGCCACCCCAGTAGTGTGACCTGGAAGCCCCTTTGACACGAAAGAAAAATCATCTTGGGTATGGGGTGTAGGGTTCTTTGTGTGACCGTAGGGTCATATTCTATCAAATGCAACATCTGGGTGGTTGTCAAAATTATGGTGCCTTTTTGGGTCCTTATTATAATACGGTTTGGGACCCTAATTTTGACAACCACCCATATAAATGCCAAGGAAAGCCCAGTGACAGGGCATATGCACCCAAGGACTTCTTCTCACCAAAGTGGTACTGCAACCATCCCGTGGGATGGCCCGACTTAGAGCAGTAGGTATTTCTCTCCTGGGATTTGAGAGAGACTCTTATTTCAGAATGGTTCCTTTAAGGAATAAGTCCAAACATAGTATTACAGTATGGTGCTCCTCTAAACCCTAAACCCTAAACCCTAATCCCCAAAATCTAAAGAACCCAGTGTCCCGGTTGAAGCCATGAGCGATGGACCAACCACCGCCCCACTCATTTTTGGCGCTGCCGCCCGCAACGGGCGTAGTGATCTCGGCATCTTTTGTGTCCTTAGTTTAGGGTCTTCGTATCCTAGACGTCCTAGCCCCAAAAAGGTTAACCTTGTAAATTGTCGTAGGGTATATAAAGGTTTAGGGTTTAGGGTGTAGGGCTTATATACACCCGGAAAGGTTAAAGGTTACCTACTCAGCTACTAAGTGTCATAGAAGTACATCTTGACGCAGAAGGCTGCAGCACCTCCATTCTTCGCGACGTAGAGGCGATAGTAGGAATACCGTGTAGACTGACTCACCTGCGCCCGTTAAACCCTCAGCCCAAAACCCTACATCCTAAACCCTAAACCCTCAACCCTAAATCCTAAACCTGAATCCATGGCACTCCTCTAAGTCGTACTCAAGTAGAACAAGTGTTGAGGACATGTGGCTCTAGAAGGTCTGCGTAAGGGTTACATGCATGCGCTTGCTGCCGGGGTAGCCATAAGGTTTCGGGTGCCCTCCTGCCTTTGGCAGACGGGACCCTCAACCCCGGAACCCTCCGGTCGTAGAGAAGGCAGGAGCTTAGATACTCAGATCGGGAAGGCCCTGTAACTAAAGGAAACTACAGGTGGGGTATTGTGGGGTGTTTAGGGTATTTCGGGCTTATACAAGGCTTCTATAAGGTATGCAGACCGTCTATAAGGTTCCTATAGCGGTAGCTACTCGAGAGTTTAGGGGTTAGGTAGAAAGCCCCTTTAGAGGCGCCAACTCCCATGTCATGTAGGTAATACTCAACAGAGGCAACATCTTAGCTTCGGGGTGCAAGGCCCCGAAGAAAACTATAATCGCGAGATCGATCCTGTAGCCCCAAAACCTACCAACTAGTCTCACTAGTCCCATCACTACGAAGCATATATCCCGTGAAACAATAGGCTATTGGTTCCACAGCTTCTGTTCACGTGCATTTTGGGCCGAGCTCTGCACCCTAAACCCTAAACCCTAAACCCCACGTCTCACCTTGGTGGAGTTCAGGTCGACTTTGATCGCACGCGCCACATTTAGGAGCGAGGCCAGCGCAAGCAACCTGAGTGGTGGGAGGTTTTCGGGATTCAAGGAAAAGTGTAGGCAGGGAGTATTTTTTAGGGCCCTGGATCGCACGTAACTCCTACACCCTGAGTGAAGCCCAAACCCTGACACCCGAACCCCAATTAGCCGCGAAGCCTTAGCCCAAGCCCAAACATTCCGACATCTGAGATCTGAATCCCATGCAGCACCTATAGTCTCCATTGTAGTTCCTTTTTTTGGTTTAACCACATATATACCCAGGATCGTAAAAGGTATCCCAAAAAAGGAACTACAATGGAGACTATAGGCAACAATCAACGAATCCACAGAGCCTGCAAGAGACAGTGCCGAAAACAACGCCTTCAATAGATCCTTGGACTGAAGAACGTCCTGACCGGCTCATAAGCCGAAGAACCCCGCAATATATACATATATAAGTAGATAGATAAATAGATAGATGGATAGAAAGATAGGTAGAAAGATAGATCGATCGATCGATAGAAAGATCGATAGATCGATGTATCGATAGATCGATCGGTAGATACATAAATAGATAGGTAGATAGATAGAGACATAGATAGATAGATAGATAGATAGATAGATAGATACATAGATAGAGATATAGAAAGATAGATAGAAAGATAGCTAGATAGATAGATAGATAGATAGATACATAGATAGATAGATACATAGATAGAGATATAGAAAGATAGATAGAAAGAAAGATAGATAGATAGATAGATAGATAGATGTAGATAGATATAGATAGATATAGATAGATATAGATAGATATAGATAGATATAGATAGATATAGA
>CAJNDV010032024.1:0-11358 GCA_905221635.1 Symbiodinium sp. CCMP2456 | reverse complement strand
TAGATCGGTAGATCGATAGATCGATAGATCGATAGATGGGTAGATAGGTAGATTAGTAGCTAGGTAGATAGGCAGATAGATAGAAAGACAGATAGATAGACAGATAGCTAGATAGATAGAAAGATAGATCGATAGATAGATCGATATAACCCAACAAGCCCCTGGAGCAAAGACACCAAAGCCAGGAACCAGAGCTTCATTGCCAACCCTGAACCCTAAGCCAAAAAAAACCTAAACCCTAAACCCTGAACCCTAAATCAAACAAACCTAAACCCTAAACCGTAAACCCTAAGCCAGAGAAACCTAAACCCTAAACCCTAAACCCTAAGGCACAAAAACCTAAACCCTAAACTTTAAACCCTGAACCGAGGAGCCAGAGCTTCATTGCCATGACCGGGAAGGACTTCGCGAAGTTCGCTCCCTCCCGTTGCTGCTCTCCGCTCGAAGTCTCGAGCCAAAGAGGTCTGGCGGCTTAGAGCTTTTTTTAAGGTTGGGTTTAGGGTTTAGGGTTGAGGGTTTAGGGTTTAGAGGATAGGGTTTGGGGTCTGGGGCTTTAGGGTTTAGGGCTTTAGGGGTTCCTTTTAGGGTTCTGTAGCGATACTTTAAGGGTTCCTTTTAGGGTTCTATAGGGTACTATAAGGCTTCTTCTAGGGGTTCCTTTAAGGGGTTTAGGGTCTAGGGCTGTAGGGGTTTAGGGGTCAGTTGTGGTGTAGGGCAGTGTAGGGCCAGCCCTGAGGGTTTTAAGGGTTTAGGGATTAAGGTTTAGGGCCTGTTTAGGGATTAGGGTTTAGAGTTTAGGGTTTAAGGTTTAGGGTTTAGGGTTTAAGGTTTAGGGTTTAGGGTTGTCAAGGTTACGGGTTCCTGTGTAGGGCTTGGGAGGTAGGGTCTAGGGCAGGTGGGGGTGACCGAAAAATGCATTGACACAAAACCTTGTGCTGGCTGTTATGGGAAACCACACAAGACGAATGAGAGCAACAGCAACATAAGTGATAAAAGTACTCGTATTATGTGATCTGAACGAAAACATTGGATTTATTCAAACTAGCAAGAATAGTCTTAACTAAACCCTAAACCCTAAACCCGTAAGTTTAGTTTTGACACAAACTCGGCCATGCGAGGCACAAGGCCAAACCCGGTAGCCGGAAGCCTTTCCGAAAAAATACAGAGCTCCGAAAAGCTCAATCTTTTGGGGTTCCTTATTGTAGTTACAGTAGAATATATCCGAAACCCTATTCTAATTATTGAGGCCCCTAAATCACAATAGTTTAGGATTTAGGCTCGGGTGTTAGGGTTTAGGGTTTAGGGTTTAGGCCTAGGGTTAGGGTTTAGGGTTTAGGGTTTAGGGGCATAGCGGTTTCTGCACTTAGGTTGTCTTACTGGTGCTCACGGGAGAGTGGAGGAGGGAGGGAATGTGTAATTATATATATATATATACACACTTAGATATAGATATAGATACGTATGTGTATATATATATATATAGGGACTAGAAAAGGGGTCATATAGGCACTACTATACGGATTCACTCTCTCACCACCCCCTATAAGCATTGCAAGGCTCAGAGGCATAAGCAGCGTCTCTTAGGATGGCACCACTTCCCCACAGCACCACAGGCGCTCATGGCAGCATTGTAACTGATCGTCGTCTTCCTCAGATGTGGGGTTAGGGCCTAGGCTTAGGCTGCAGATTAGGCGCCTGGATAGTTATAGGCTAGGGGTGGCTCCACCAATATACAAGGATGATAAGGGCAGCCAAAGATATACCACTGCCAAATATTCAGGCGCCTATAGTGTAGCTGAGGTCGCGGAGGGAATGTGCCACCAGGAACTGAAGCCTTAAACTCTAAAACCCCAAACCCTAAACCCTAAAGCCTAAAGCCCAAACCCTAAAACCCTCAAGCCCTAAACCCTGAACCCTAAACCTAAACCCTGAAGCCCAAACCCTAAACCCTACAGCCTACAGCCCACACCATAAAACCCTCCAGCCCTAAACCCTAAACCCTAAAGCCTAAAGCCCCAAACCCTAAAACCCTCAAGCCCACAACCCTAACACCCAAAACCCTAAAACCCCAAACCCTAAAGCCCAAACCCTCTGAGGATGAGGATGCAGTGTGCAGTGTGCAGTGTGCACGCTGTCTTAGGTTTAGGGTTTAGGGGTTTAGGGATTCAGGGTTTAGGGGCTTAGGGGTTGAGGTTTAGGGTTTAGGGTTTAGGGGTTTAGGGTTTAGGGGTTTAGGGGTTGAGGGTCTTAGGTCTTGTTGTCGAGTATCTTCAGGCAAACGGACCGTCCTTGAGGGTTTAGTCGCAAGCTGTTCGTGAAATGCTTACTATTCACAGGGGCTGCAAGAAGTAGAACATGAGCTCTCCGAATCAGACCTGTAGCTAATTCCGAAGCGTCGTCATGTTAATTAATATTGCCTTTGCTCAGAACTATCGCTGTTTGTTGACCGTGTGCCGAAAAGGCTGCTGCTTCTATTTCTGTCGGGGACCCTAACCCTAAACCCTAAATCCTAACCTTGGAGCCGAGCATCTTTTGAGATGCCGCGTCCATCATCTGCAGCAGCGACAGGGCTTCCTCGCTGCAATATAGGGGCCTTAATAATTAGAATAGGGTTTGGGGGTACATGATACTATAGATATAATAAGGAACCCCCCAAACCCTATTCTAATTAGTAAGGCCGCTACATTACCCTAAACCCTGAACCCAAAACCCGCGGTGCACGGCTGTCAAAGTCTAGGGCTTGGCGTTTAAAGACCTTTGGTTGAAACTAACCCTAAACCCTAAACCTAAGACAGCCTGCACACTGCACACTGCATCCTCATCCTCATCCTCAGAGGGTTTGGGCTTTAGGGTTTGGGCTTTAGGATTTAGGGTTTTAGGGATTAGGGCTTGAGGGTTTTAGCTTAGACCAGGAATGCACACGGTGCTCAGCCAGCCGTTATTGGGCTTTACGTGGTTTTAGAAAAGGAGGCGAAGGAGCTGCAGTAACCTTGGGCTACGATTGGCCATGTTGCGAAGTACTCATCTCTTATGGGTGTACATGCTTACATGAGCAGTTCGATTGTGACTACCCCACCTCTCTTTATGTATGTGAACATGCTTATGTGTGTGTGTATGTATGTATGTATGTATGTATGTATGTATGTATGTATGTATGTATGTACGTATGTACGTATGTGTGTATGTGTATATATATATAAATATATATACATGTTAAGCGATGCAGTCAACACTCTCCCCGTGTCTCCCGGGAAGGGGCTTGGGCAAACCACCCTATGCCGGAATAGATTCGTACCTTATTGCTTATACCCTGAACCTGCAACCTAAACCCTAAACTTTATACCGAAACCCTCATTTATACCTTACACGCCAAAGCAAACCCTAAACTCTATACCGAAACCCTCATTTATACCTTACACAAAGCCTAATTACACCTCTCATGCAAGATGTCGCTTGCAGGCAGGCCTTCCACTTGCCAGCCTCCTCACAAGCACTGATGCAAGCGTTGAAGGTCACTGTGTTCCTTTGTCGGTTGGGGCTTGGGTTTGGAGTTTGAGGTTTCGGGTCTCGGGTTTCATACTCCAGATTTAGTTCCCTAAACCGCTGCATTTCAGGTTGAGAAGCCCCTGTGAAGCTCGCAAAGAGTCCCTCATAAGGTCTTTACAGGGGTTTAGGCTTTTGCTGTTTGGGTCCAGGTTGCTTATAGTCTCCATTGTAGTTCCTTTCGGGTTACCTTAAAAGAGCCTAGATGCAAATTTTCGCTAAACCAGAAACAGGAACTACAATGCAGACTAGAGGTAGGATCTAGTTCAAGCAGATTGTTGGGGGGTTTCAGGGTTTTGCACTTGGGGGTCGAAGCCTTTAGGAGGGGGTTTTCCCCCAAAGCCTGACGCACAAGACGCCCTAACCCTCCAGCGCGACAATGCAGACGCGACACCAGGAATCTGATCCCCAAACCCCCACGGCAAACTCCAACCCCCAAAACCCTAAACACCCAAACTTTAAACCCTAAACTCCAAAAATAAAGCCGAAGCCCAATTCCCCTAAACCCCTAAACCAAAAAACCCAAAACAGCAGGAATAAAAACAACAAAAAAAGGCAAACAAAAAAAGACAACAAACACAAACAAACAAAACAGCAGAAAACAAATAACAAAAAAAAACAAAAAACAGCAGAATCGGGGCGGAGCTCATGGCGATGCCCTCGGCGACCATGCGCTCCGAAATCGCCAAAGCCCGCGCCCACTGGTGCCAATGCCTGAGACATTAGGGTTGAGGGTTTCGGGGTTATTGAAGGTTTCGGGTTTGAGGGTTTACGGGTTGGGGGGTTTAGGGTTTGAGGGTTTAGGGGTTAAGGGCATAAGGGTTTGAGTGTTTTAGGGGTTCAGGGTTTGAGGGTTTAGGGTTTGAGGGTCAAGGATTTCTTGCTTTCAGGTTTCGGGTTTAGGGTAGGGTTTAGGGTGTTGCAGTTTGAATTCTGGTGAGCAGGGCTCATCTTCTAAATGACTTCTTGTCACTGCATTTCCGCTACAAGGGTCTAGGGTGATAAATTTTAACTGTAGGATTTAGGGTTTAGGGTTAATGTAAACATGAAGCGTTTACGGTTCGGGATACTTTAGCTCCTTTGGTCAAGGTCCCAGGTGGAAGGTTGTTGACTTTCCACTGTCAGGACGGCATAGTGTTAGTAGTAATGAATATTCAATGTTGGACCCCTTTGCCGAACCCTAAACAATGCTAAAGCAAAGTTTAGGCAAGTCTAGGTGCTTATAGGTTTGGATTTGGGTTTTGGATTTTAGGATTTAGGGTCCAGGGTTCTTGGATGTTAACTTGGAGATATAGATTTAAGCACAGGGGGTCTGCAGGGTCTAAGGGCTCAGGGCGCAAGGCTTCGGGCGCAAGTTAAGACTCGGGATTTAAATACTATAGGACCCCTACACCTAAGCCCTAAAAAACTAACACAAAACCCTACACACTAAACCCTAGGATCCAGAAGCTTCTGCCCTGAACCCTAAAACCAGGGTTAGGGACCGGGCGGGTCCAAGGAGATCTTGTGAAAGCTACTGGGACCCTAAACCCCGAACCCAAGTGCATCCCCGAAATGGAGTCTCAAAGGCCAGGTGGAAGGGCTCAAGGGGCACCTAAACCCTGAACCCTAAACACTAACACCCTAAAGCCCTAAACCCTAAAATCCTAAACCCGTCAGTCCTGATTCGAACCTTCAATCAGTAGGGGCCCCAGCTGCTTTACAACAAGGATCCTTGCCGTCCAGATGCGCCGTGTATTCAAGTTAGGGTTTAGGGTGTGGGGTTTAGGGTTTAGGGTTTGTAGGGTTTAGGGTTTATAGGGTTTATAGGACTTATAGGGTTTAGGGTTTAGGGCTTTAGGGTTTAGGATTTAGGGCTTTAGGGTTTTAGGGTTTCAGGGTGTGTGATTTATGAATCAGAACAGAAACCAACTTGGAGTTAGCAATGACGAGCGAGTGCTCGGTATAGGTACTCTTTGCTTCACAAATCCCACTGGCCATTTTCTAGGTCCGTTTTCGAGATGTATACCTTTGCTGTATATACATATATATATATATAGCTACAGAATGGAGATTTACGACACTTTGCGGTTCAGGGACTTTCTAGAGCTCTAGGAGTTGCGAGGATTTTTCCGGTGCACCATCGAGTTTTGGCAAACAACGACGAATCCAGCTGGGCAAGCCCAATTTTGGGCTTAGGGTTTAGGGATCTCAGCGAGGTGGGTTTAGGGTTTAGGGCTCAGAAGGGAAGGGGTGTGTTTCATGTCAGGTTGCCAGGGTAAGGATCTTTTCGAATCCTGACCTGAACCCTAAAACCTCACCCAGCAACCCTTACATAAACCCTCAAACCCTTGAGCCTTAAACCCTAAACCCTAAACCTGAACCCCCAAATTGAAGCCATTAAACCCAAAGCCCCTATAGTAAGGACCCCACGGAAGCACAGGCCACTATAGATCTGCTCGCGCCACAGCTGCTCGGCCAGGGGATAGGCAAGGGTTTAGGGTTAAGGGTTTAGGTCTCAGGCACATGTGTGTGTGTGTGCGCGTGTGTGCACACCAAAGTCTTTTGAAATCCTAAACCCTAAACCCTTAACCGAAATCATGCCATGTCACAAAAATATGTTCAAAGGGCCTCCGCCGAACCAACCCAAGGAAGAAATTTCAGACAACCCTAAACTAAACCTTAACCCTAAACCCTAAGCCCTACACCCAACTGCCAAGCGCATACTAGGGGCTTAGGTCTTCGAGCCCAAGACCGTTCCAACCTGCCCAGGTCCTATTTAGGGTTTAGGGTTTAGGAGAAGACACAATCCTTCCAAAGCACGAAATCCCCTGAACCCTAAACCTTTGAAACAAGCCTTCTACAAGAAAACCTAAACCCCAAAGATTTTAAACCCTACCTTATAGACGAATCCTTCCCGGGTTCAGAGGTGTAAGGCTTAGACAGTTTATTCGGGTTCAGAATTGATCGAGGGACCGGGTTTCAGAGCCGAGGGCTTAGGGTTTAGGTGCAAGGAGGGTTTAGGGCTTTCGCGAACAAGGTTCTCACTACTCTTCGTTGACGGTACACGCGCAATCTTCGTGAACCGCGAAGTGGCACACCTGTTTGGTGAGGCTGCCCGCAGGTATTTAGTCATGACTGTCACCATAGCAGGTATAAACTACCATGGACCCTTGAACGATTAAAAAGCAACTCCATGTCGGATTCATTGCTTTGGTGCTTGGGGCTGGAGGGGCCCTGAATCTAAGGTTGAACCCATGGGCCCCTAACATGGGCCCTTAGGGGATCCTAGGGTCCCTTAAGGGTATATAGCAGGGTATAAACCCTAAACCCTAAACCCTAAACCCTTAAGGGTATATGAGGGTCCCAGGGTTTAAGGGCCCATAACAAGGGACCCCATGGGTTCTACCTTAGACTGAAGGGCCCTTAGGCCCCAAGGTCGAAACTGTTAGGGCGCCCCCACTCAGGGTTTAGGGTTTAGGGTTTAGGGTTTAGGGTTTAGGGTTTAGGGTTTAAGATGGGTGGTTGTCAAAATTAGGGTCCCTTGCTGGGTACCCTAAATATTAGGTGCTGTATTTTATTACCCAGAGAGCCCAATACCCCTTAATTAAGGAATATACCTTAAATCATAGAAATAAGGCCCCTATAATTTAAGGTATGTTCCCCTTCTTCAAGGGGTATTGGGCTCTCTGGGTACGGACCCAACAAGGGGACCATAATTTTGACAACCACCCATATCCCAAGTCCAGCCTTCGTTGATGCTGCTGCCTCGATTGACGCCGACATGAGAAGAGACAGTTCTTTGATCAAGCCAAGCCGTGAACACTACAGTACCTCTGGTAAGTTTGCATGGTTACCCATAGGCCCTAAAGTAGTTCCCTTTTGGGGTTCATCATAGAATCCTATAAGGTAACCCCAAAAAGGAACTACTAGGGGGCCTATGGGGAGGCAGTATGTTCACACTGCGGAGGCCCACACATCATTTCGGCTCTTACCTTGAAGGCACACCTAAACCCAACTCCTCACTCCTGAAAAGGTCGATGCCCCTCCGAACACCTCTACAGGGATTTTTCCCTAGCCCTGGCCCATAAACTGGAATCCCAGAGCGTCTGGAACTCTGGTACCCTTTTAACAGGGTTTAGGGTTTAGGGGTTTAGGGGTTAGGCTCTAGGGTTTAGGTTTAATTTTACTTGAACTCTGAACTGTAATGTCCCCAAAGCCCTCTCGCAGTTCGTAGGTCTCTTCGCCTTTCGAACTTTGGCGGCGTGGCGCTACGTGTGCCTCCCCCTGAAAGCTGTGGGCCATAAGGTTTGGGGAGTAGAGGTTCATAGTTTAGGGTTTAGGGTTTAGGGTTTAGGGTTTGTAATACAGCTTACTGTTTAGAGTCTAGGCTTGTTCGTACGCTCGGGTTTACGGCTTGGGAGAACGGTTTTGGTAGGCTATATAAGGTTTAAGAAGTAAGGTAAAGAGTTGTTCATGTTGCAACCGAGGGTGGGCACAGGCTTAGGCTTAAGCAACCCTAAACCCTAAACCCCTAAACCTGAAAAAAGCTTGAACTCTTAGCATAAAATCACGACCCTGAATCTTAACCGTACTTAGTGAAGGCTCCGAAACTTCCCTAGTTCTCCAAACCAAACCTTTAAACTTTTTGGGTTCTTATAATTGAGTAGTAGGGTTTAGGGTTTAGGTAAACTTTTTGGGTTCTGATAATCGAGTAGTAACCTGAAAGTTTAAGCTGTTATTTCCCTGGCTTATTGGTGAAGTAAGATATAGAGGTCTGAACTCTTTGTGGCATTCCCGCATAGTTCCCCATACGATCATAGTATAGTAGAATATGTCCTCAAGCCCTGTTTTAATTGTTTAGACCCCCTGTTGCACCCATCAACCCCTGTGAAACCCTAAGCACTTAGCCACTGTGAAGCCCAAACCCCATCCCTATGAAACACTAAACCCCAACCCCTATGAAACCCTAAGCCCTAAACTAATATGAAATCCTAGACCTAAACCCCCCAACCCACGCGAAACCCTAAACCCCAAACCCTAACATTAAGGGAACCCCCAAAACGAACCCCAAACAGATCCCTTAAAGGATCCTTTAAGAACCCTAAAAAGGAGTCCTAGGGAATCCCTTTCTAGTGAGTCCCTAGGGCCCTACACCCTGTTCGAATGAGTCCCTAAACCCTATGTAAAGCCTAGTCTAATGAGTTTTAGGGTTTAGGGTTTAGGGACCCTAAACCCTGATGAAGCCCTTTTCTCGCCGGTCAAGGGCCCCGGCCAATTACCTAACACTTTTGGGGGTTCCTTATTATAACTATAGTATAATATACCCCGACAACCGTATTCTAATTATTAAGGCCCTCTGAACCCTATAAAGGAAACCCGCACAACCCTATTCTGATTATTAAGGCCCTACATTCCCTAAACCCTAAACCTCAGCCCTAAACCCTGAACCCTCTGCCCTAAACCCTAAACCCTGAACCCTCAGCCCTAAACCCTAAACCCTAAACCCTGAACCCTCAGCCCCAAACCCCAAACCCCATTATCGAAGCAGGCACCTTGGCGGGTGCAGAGTTGGTCCAAGACCGCCGGGGGCTCCCAGTCTGCGCCGCGCTTCTTTGCACTTTAGGGGTTTAGGGTTTCGGGGTTTAGGGATTTAGGGATTTAGGTTTAAGGGTTTTTTTGTTCTAAGGACTTTAGGAGGGACCCCTAGCAGGGACCCTTAATCCCAATACCTTAAATAGCCATTGTATAGTCCTTAGATACCCCTTATACAGCCAGGTAGTCCCCATATTAGCCCCAATAACCTACAAGGGTCCCTATTAAGGGTCCCTCCTACAGCCCTTAGATTTGTGGCTTTCGGGGCTTAGGGTTTAGGGTTTAGGGGTTTAGGGTTTAAAAGATTGTGTTGTGTTTGGGTTTGGGGGGCTTTGGTGTTTGTGTGTAGGGTTTTTGGGTTTAGGGATCTGATGCCGAAGGAGATTCACTTCTAATGCCGGCCCACAGGGTGTTTCGTTGTAGGGTTTATGGTTCAGGGTTTGGGGTTTAACGTTGTGGTTGATATGTGTGTTTTCCCGCCTGCTGTCTTGCAGCCCTCATATACCTCTTGTGGGCACAGGTATAGAGTCTTCACCGGAGTGGAAGTTGTTAGCTTTTCGGGATCTGAATAATTGGAACAGGGTTCCTTTAAAGGGAATTATGGACGTCCTTTAACGTCTAAAGGTTATTCTAGGTTGGTTTATTCATTTATTTTGCAAGAAACATACTTCAGAGGCGTCCACTTCTCACAGGTTCTGTAGTACCACGGTAAACAGACATGTTGGTTCGCTTCTGATGGTTGCAAGGTCTCTAAGCCAGAGTCCCTACTATAGGTGCCTAGCTTAATTGCTTATGGATATCTACTGCCCCTTCCCTATTACCCTAAACCCTAAACCCTAAGCCCTAAACCCTTTACCGTAATGGTTGAATAGATACCACCATCGCCCCTGAATGAAACATCGAACGAAAGGTTCCTCAAGGCTTGCAGCCGAGTGGAGGCATAGCAGCAGGTTCCCCGAAGGAGACTTTCCCTAAACCCTAAGCCCTAAGCCCTAAACGCTAAACCCTAAACCCCTACCTTGCAATCACACTTTTATCTCCCATGGGTTTTAAAACTCGCCGATCTTTGTTTTGGAGTGAAGTCGTGTCAGCACAATAAGGATCCCTTAAAGAACAGTCTCGCTGTTTCTTCAGGCTTCTATACCCTAAACCCTAAACCGCTGCACCCCTAAACCCTAAACCCTAGCAGCTTACCGCAACTCTTGCGTGACGCCCCTACTAAGGCTGTGGAGGAGCAATGGTTTCAGCAGCAGCTGCAACACATGATCTCTGAGGCGATAGTCCCGTACAACCACTTGGACCACGTGCTGTTACCCTGGCGGCCAAACGAGAGGTGGCAAACTTGGCCGCCCACCTTCTGGAACATGGTTCGCATTTGGAAGGTTGCGCGCATTGTGTGCGCTTTGCCCATTTTGACCCACGAGGGGTCAAAGTTTCTGTCGCTTTTGGCCACATGCCCCTTCTGCATCGATGTTGTCGTAGGCATTCGCCATTTCGTGGAGCATTGCGTGCACATGCAGGACATCCGAAGCTCTGTGTTTCGCTTGATGGGTGGTTCGTGCGAACTCAGCACGATCCTGTGCCAATCTTCGGCATCGGTGGAGATTTTCACCGCGAAGGTCAAGCTAGTCGCAGGGGCGACCTCGCCAGTAGCGCAGTACCTGCAGTTCGACACAGTTTGAGAAAACAAGACGAGCGACACCAGGTGCCTTTGATTCAGCAGGCTAAGGACCATGCAGATGCCTAAGAAGTTTCTTGAGCCGAACCTATCAGCACCATTACCCGACTTGCTGCCCTACACCTGCGCGGTGAGGTCCCAGCGAGAGGGTAACCCCAGTTTAACTGCCCGCGGGCATCTCTCGTCCACAACAACAACAACCCCTAAACCCTAAACCTTAAACCGCTGGTGCACTTTAAAAAGAAACCTAAACCCTCTATAGACATAGCAAGGCCTTCCCATAGCCCACAGCTGCACCGTCCACGCAAGCTCAGGCCCCGACCCGATACAGGCGGCCGCAAGCCTAGGCTTGGGAGGGGTTTAGGGGTTTAGGGTTTAGGGGTTTTGGGGTTTAGGGTTTGGGGTTTAGGGGTTTGGGTTTAGGGGTTCAGGGTTTAGGGGTTTGGGTTTAGAGGTTGAGGGGTTTAGGGGTTTAGGGTTTAGGGGTTGAGGGGTTTTGGGTTTAGGGTTTAGGGTTTAGGGGTTTAGGGGTTTAGGGGTTTCGTGTTTAGCGTTTATAAGTC
>CAJNDV010032023.1:2781-23209 GCA_905221635.1 Symbiodinium sp. CCMP2456 | reverse complement strand
TTCGGGGTGTAGGGTTTGGGGTTCAGTCCTTCTACTGAAACCCGGGAAGCGCTGAAGGCCTCGGGCACATGAAACCCCAAACCCTGAACCGGCAGATCCGAAAGCTCGATGCACGCATTCGACCGAAGCTTTATGCTGCAGGGTTTCTGGGCCCGAAGGCAGTCATATGTGAGTCGTTATCTTGGGGCCTCTGGGTAGATTCATGTCAGAACCCCTAAACCTTGCGCTTTCAACCTAAACCAAAAAGCCCCTATACACTCTATTCTAAGCCCTAAAAAGCCCCAAACCCCAAATTAAAGGAAACTACANNGTTTAGGGCATATAGGGCTTCTACAAGGCTTCTATAAGGCTATAAGGTATGTAGACCTTCTATGAGGCTCCTATAACGGTAACTACCCACCTGAAAATGTCCTAGACCAAATGCCTAAACCCTAAACCCTAAACCCTAAACCCTAAACCCTAAACCCTAAACCGAACCCTAAGTGCAAAGCTGCCGCCTCTCCCTGAAACGAAGGCCATGGCGATGCTGTGGAGTGCAGCCAAGGCCTGGGATGTTCTTAGAGATCCTTGAGAAAATCATTGGGGTTTATAGGGTGTAGGGGTTTAGGGTTTAGGGTTTAGGGTTTGGGGGTTTAGGGTTTAGGGGTTTAGGGGTTTGGGGTTTAGGGTTTAGGGTTTAGGGTTCAGGGGTTTAGGGTTTTAGGGTATAGGGTTTAGGGGTTTCGGGGTTTAGGGGTTTAGGGTGTTTAGGGTCTTGGGCAGTGCGGACACCCTGACCCATACGCCCCTTACTTGCAAAGAGGTTATAATAGGGATCCTTATTTTAAGGCCCTGAAAGAAGCGGGCTTTGTCAATCAGGGGTCTTGGTCTCTAGTGCCAGTAAAACCATATTCGCAGTCAAGGTAAAGGCTTTGTCAGCATTCCTAATCAGACATGAGCAAACACAAACACCCTAACATAAACCCCACCTCATGCTTTCTGTTCCCACGAGTATACTGGATTAACATTATCACAAGCGGCAACAAAGGCAATTGTTGCTCCTTCTTAAGACTCTACCATGCGAACATACACGAACCCTACACCCCCAAAGCCTTCTCAACAGCCGACGAGAGGCAAAGAGGAGCGCGAGGAGCGCAACGATACGCCCGGGCTTCCGCATTGGGGCTCTGCCTTTGGGGCCTTAGGCGCCATGCCAATTTAGGGGGTTCAAGGTTTAGAGGTTTAGGCTTTAGGGGGTTCAGGGTTTAGAGGCTTAGGGTTTAGGGTTTGCAGGGTTCAGGGCCTAGAGGTTTAGGGCTTAGGCGGTTCAAGGTTTAAAGGTTTAGGGGATTCAAGGTTTAGAGGTTTAGGGTTTAGGGTTTCGGGGGTTCAGGGTTTAGAGGTTTAGGGCTTAGGGCTTATAGCGCTTCTACTTGAAGCAGACTGAGAGACTAGGCCTGCAAATTCTCAATTCGCCTCGGCTTCGGTCAGAGGTTCCCACAAAGATTCCTCGTTTCCCTACCTCTTGGCCACTGATTTCGGGATGCCAAGCCCTATGTCCAGACATCCTGCTGGAGGAGAAAGGGCACCCCCCCCAAACCTCCCCCACCCCCCCCGGCTTCCCCCGTCTCTTCCTTGCTGCGGCGCAAAACGGGCTAACCTACATCATTCGTGAAGCTGATGCCAAAGCGTGGGAATTCTGGGGCGGTGTCTTCTACTTCGTTGCAACGCTTGATTCCCCATCCAACATACGGGAGCGGGAGGTTGTATACGAGACCAGTGAGAATTGCGATACGGTTATGAGCGCAAAGTCTGTGGAATACTGCAGGGAATGTGCCACTTCTCGCGTGGGATTATTGCTCAGAGCCTCCGCATGAACACAAAAACTGACATTGACAACCATTTTGAAGCAAAGGCGCTCATTCACTCAAGACCTCATCTGTTTGACCTACCCGTTGGTTTCCGAAACATTGCACCTGCTTCAAGTACAGCCGGGCCGAGGCGGACGACGCGAAGCGTTCAAAATAACCTGGTGGTTCTAATGAATTTTTACACCAAAACATAATCTAGGTAGCTAGTTGGACTTCTAGGGCGCACTTCCCCCGAACTAAGGAAGACCTCGCCCCTCAGCGAAAGACTGCAGGCCCTGAACCCCAAAAGCCTAAATCCCATGACCCTGAAGAATCGAAACGACCCCCCACCCCATAACCCCCTTAACCCCGAGAAGCGGACCACCCCAATCGGCTGACAAAAGGCGAAAACTGTGCAAGGACACAGGGCCAGGGCGCGCAGCTTGCACGCCGAATTTGAACCAATGTGCTGCGGTTTTCGGGTTTCGGGTTCGAGGGGGGTCTCGGGGTTCAGGGCTTTAGGGTTCACAGCTTGGAAACTCCTGGCCTGAACCCCTTCACCACACCCTACCAAGCCCGAAACCCAAGCCAGGCAAGGCCTTACGTCCTAAGCCAGCAGCTTCCGACCAAAAAAACCCTAAACCCTAAACCCGACATTGCAAGCTCTGCGCCTGGACCTGCACTCTGACTCTGGAATCCCCAAACCCCGAAACTGAAATGTCCAAGCTCTCTGTCTGGGAGCTTGAACTGTTCAACCCCCAATGCTCCGGTCAGTTTACTTCCCGCAGTGACAAATAAGCCACGCGTCCAAAATCTAGACCCTAAAACTTTATAAAGCCCTAAACCCTAAACCCTTAAACTCTATAAACCCTAAACCCTAAAAACCCTAAACCCTAAATCCAAACGGTCAGAATCCAAGCCTGACCACCGCTGTAACCCCAAAACCACCCTTTAAGAAGGGTTCGGACGGAGCCCAGAAGATCCGCATTTAGGGTTTAGGGTTTATGCCAGTAA
Organism: Symbiodinium sp. CCMP2456; assembly: GCA_905221635.1. Classification (NCBI taxonomy): domain Eukaryota; class Dinophyceae; order Suessiales; family Symbiodiniaceae; genus Symbiodinium; species Symbiodinium sp. CCMP2456. The sequence goes on along the minus strand of CAJNDV010032023.1, from coordinate 20,366 downwards.
CTGTGGCCTAAGGTATTTAAGCCGTACTCTGCACTATAGAAAACTATGAAATTCTATGTTGCATAGCGTGCCCTGTACGTAGCGGAACCCCTTAACTACAGGCACATGGACCCTTAGGGTCTTTGGGATCTATAAGAGGTCCTGAGATGTTTGCGCAAACCTATACGGGATTTCGGGGTTACATAAGATATACCGAAAACCTAAGAGGTTCACAACACAACGGCCAAGGAAATACAGCGTCTGTCAGCATGGATCTACGGAAAAAAACAATCAGAGTTTACAGGTGGGTAACTGTACGGCCCTAATAACCCAAAAGCCCCTACACCCTCTGAAAACTGAGCCCTAAAGCCTCCAAAACTCCAAAACAAGGCGAATGCCTCTGAACCCGAAACCCTAAACCCTCCAAAACTTCTGAACCCTAAACCCCATAGCCTCCAAAACTCCAAAACAGGCGAACGCCTCTGAGTCTCCAGGCAGGGCCCAACTCATCCGGTGGGGCAAAGCGCGGCAGCCTTAGCCGGCTAAGGGTCTGGGCGTATAGCACAAAAATTGAGGGTTTAGGGTTTAGGATTAGTTTAGGGTTTAGGGTTTAGGGTTCAGGAAATACGTTAAAGTTTAGGGCTCCTAGTTTAAAGTCTAGGGTGTAGGGATCAGGGCTTCGGGCTCAAAGTTAAGGATTCCTTCAAGCAGGCCTACAGAATCAGATTGCGTGAGTTGACTCCGATTAGACGGTTTAGTCCAGACTTGCAAGGCTTTAGTGTTTAGGGCGTAGGATTCAGGATGGGAACAGCCAGAGGGATGGTTGGTTGAGGGTTTAGGGTTTAGGGCCAAAGTTTAGGGTTTAGGGTTTAGGGTTTTTGTTATCTTGACATGGACCACAGATGATGTTGGCAAGGAGAACTATCAGTCTGCTTAGTCTCATCACCAGCATCACCATCAATCTCTTCCTCACTTACGGTTTAGGGCTTAGGGTCTTTCTTCGTAGGATATTTTAGACTAATTGTTGCGTTTTGTTTTCAGTGTCTCGTGTCATTTCAACACTTGCAGAGTCAGCAGCTTAGCCCAGCACTTCAAGACCAGTGACTTCGGCAAAGAGCCGGTTGCACTGGAGCCTGCTTTGCAGCTTCTTGGCGAGCGTATAAATTAAAGCGTTGGCTTACGCACTAAACGATTTAACATCTGCCGCTCGGTAGAGTGTGAGAATCCAGGTGGCTGAAGTGTGGTGAGCTGCGTACTGCAGATGGTGGACAAAGCCATCGCAACCAGGGCCCTAAATCCTGAACCTCTTAACCCAGAACTGTTCAGTCAGATGGTGGACATACCTATCTTGACTTGGGATAAATGCTAAGCCCTGAACCCATGAACCCAGAACCTTTCGCATGGTGGACAAAGCCAGCTTACACGCAAAAACCTACACACCCCGAACCCCTCAGATGGTGGACAAAGACATACGCGGAATGTCCTGCACCTTCCGCTGCACGTCTGCGTGCTCCAATTCCGACTTCTCGGGCTTCCAGTAGCACCAATCCCAACTGAAGACGTCAAACCCCAGGCCGGCGAGACCACGGGGACCCGCGATGCGGTCCCGCCAAGTCGGCACCGGGTGGCGCAGTGTCAACGGATGTGGCTTTGGCAGCTGGATCCTTGAGGAGCCCAGTAATGCCCGCTTGGGAGACAGCGACATAACTCGCCCCCGAAGGCCGGCAAGAGCAGTCTGCGTGGGAGCCCGAGCCACCTGGCTTCCTTAAACGAAAGTGTGCCTGCATGCGAGGAAAAAGGATACACCCAAAACCCAAAACCCGAATCCTAAAACCCTCAATCAACCCAGAGCCCTCCCACCTCAATAAACTCTGAACCCCTGTAAACCCTGTAAACCCTGTAAACCCTGTAAACCCTATAAACCTATAAACCCCAAACCCCCTAAACTTCTAAACCCAAAAACCTAAACCCCAAACCCTAAACCGAAAAACCTAAACCCAAATTCTAAACCCTAAACCCCTGGGGGGGCCTCATGATCTCCTGCAAAGGCCCAAAGGCTTCAAGAACAACACCAGAGCTTAGGGTTCGCGGTTTAAGGTTTATATAGGGTTCAGGGTTTAGGGCTTTAGGTTTATATAGGGCTTTGGGTTTAGGCTTTGAGGTTATATATATATATATATAGAGAGGGTTTAGGGTTTAGGGTTTAAGGTCTAGGTTTCGGAACGGTGTGGGGATCGCGGCTGTAGTGGGTAGCCAGAGCTTCAGTTGACAACTATGTACTGCAGTTAACAGTCTCATACAGTACCCATACTTGCTAGGTCGCCTCATCTTCCAAGCAGAGCGCCGTATTTCATAACAAGCCTTGCGCAAATGTGCGAAAGTCACTTGACAGCTCTTCCACATAAACCCACGAAGATTCGACACGGGAATCTTATTCCTCAATCAGGCCTTAAAACTAAACCCTGAAGTCCTTATTCGCTTGCTTTTCGTTCTTGGCCAGGGCCAAATCCAAACGGTGGCACGAAGAAAATCCTCCCTCAGCAAATGCCTGTAGGTTCAAGCCCTAAAAGGTCATAGGTTATGAGTTATGAGTTATGACTCATGGATCTACGCAGGATACACTTTTAAACTTTTAAACACTGAGGATATTGGATCCACCAGCAAGGCCTCTTAGCGAAAACTGCTTCATGGCGGCAGCCGCTGCCAATGCAGCCTGCAAGGGGTCGCCGAAAACCCATTTGCCGCATGTCCTATAGGGTTGAGCGCGTTTTCTGTATTTTGGGTATGGGGTTTGAGAGACAGCAATGCATGGTACAAGTATGGCTAACGGCTGACCGTGGCCGGCGCATTTCTACTTAAGTTAAGGGTGTGGGTTCCTGACAAAGGGAAAGGAATCTAAACTGGGATTCCCTGAAGTTCTATGCCAATTCTATGCTATGCGGAGTTGACGATAATTCGGATGCTTCAGAATCGGGACATGCAACAAGCATATGCACAGCGCATCTGCAGAAAGATGCGCTGCAGAAAGTACAGATGGCAATGCACGATAAAGGAAAGAAACATCACCGAACCATTAATGACACAGCGAAGGCCTCAGACTAGACCGAGATGGCGGAACACAAAGACAGACAGACCATCAAACAACTACACACACACACAGGAAACACACAGGCAAACAAACAAACTGCTGCAGGAAGGAGTCTATCCACAGCCGAGTAAGTCAGGATTTCAGAAGCATGTTACTCACATCTTTCCATGCTTGAAGAGGATATCTGGAAGGTACGAGTGCGCTCCCCAGCTTTCATATGCACTGCATAGAGGCCCAAAGTCAAAATACTCTTGCAGACCCCAGACTCGAAACCGGAGCCTAAACCATCTACCCAAACACTGTACATAACATAAACGGTCTGAATCATTACTGATCATTCTCGTGGCTCTCCAGCTCCATACAAGCGTTCTCGAAAAAAAGCTGGGGTTTAGAGCTTAGGGTTTAAGCTTGTTTAGCAGAGTACACATGGGTTCTCAAAAACTGACAGCAAACACGGTTCAATGAGGGTTCTGGAAACTTCCCCATATCAACCCAAAACATTCAGCTGCACAGCTCCAGCCCCTAAGCCCTAAACCGTAAGCCAGTCCACATCAACCCCAGCCAAACCCGCTACAACCCTTCTCCGAAAACTGCACACCCCAAAACCCTAATGCAGGGGCTTTAATAATTAGAATATGGTTTTGGGCTCCCTGATAGTATATTTATAATAAGGAACCCCCAAACAGTATAGGTAATTGTTTAAGCCCCTAAAGTTGCCCCCCACAGACCTGGCAAAAAGCCTCAACCCCCCAAAACCTAGAAACCCCCCGACGCCAGACCCTCCCCCTGAAGGGGAAAGCCCCGTAACAGTGAAAGAAGGGGTTTAGGGTTTAGGGTTCCTTAACAACAACAATATGGCTTTGGGGCCCACTATACTATACTTCTAATAAGGACCCGCCCCCAACAAAAATAAAAAGGGTATTGTATTGGCAATTATTTAAGCTCCATAGGAGTAAATACATGAAATAGCTTCAAAGCCCTAAACCCGCAGTGATGCCCCGGGTTGTGCCGACCTCCTCTTCGTCATTCAACCACCAGTCCTCTATCAAAGAGGAATGAAAGGCAGAGCTCTCTGGGTGTGTCGAAATTTGGGAATGCCCCAACAATCTTCCAGTCAAGAAAGTTGCGGTGCTTACGGGCGAATGTTTGTTTGCGCTTCTTGGTTGTTGAGCTTCTTCTGTTTATGGTGGGAATTGCACAATTGGGGTCAAAGTTAGTGGAACTGTACATGTTCTACGCTTTTGGTTGTTGAGCTCCTGCCGTGTAAGGGGTTGAAGTCGCTAGGGCAAAGGTTATGTAGGTGTTTGAAAGGCTTATTCAAGGCTTTAGTGCGTCCTGTGGTTTCAGGGTTCAAGGCTTCATAATCCATCTGTCCTCATTTAGGGTTTTAGTCGCTAAGTTAAGCCAACAAAAAGGTTTAAATGCTCAGCCCTATCTCTCCTGAAAGGTGCAAAGTATGTTCATTCAGCTACTACGGGTTTCAGGTTGAGGTTTGCTTTCTGCAGCAGGGTGCTGCAGGCTCAAAGCATGAGGCTGACCTGCAGGGTTTAGGGTTTAGGGTTTAGGTTTTTAGGGTTTTAGGGTTTTAGGGTTTTAGGGTTTTAGGGTTTTAGGGTTTAGGGTTTAGGGTTCTAGGTTTAGGGTGTAGGGATTAGGGTTTAGGGTTTAGGGTTTTGGTGCAGAGTCCTGAACTGAACTTGAGTGTTGGGTTGCAACCTTTGCTGGACTGCAACTGACGTGTTGCTTCGTTGTTTCGTTATCTGCCTCTTCCACTTCCTCCTTGATTCGGTCTGAGGGCTCCTTCATCCGGCTAGTATTCTGGGCGTTTGGAAAAGAGTTTTGGGCATTCTTGTCATGCTGTTCAGGATGCACCTTCAAGGCCTCCTTTTCAAGGATCCTTTATATAAGGGTTCCTTTAGAGGTTTTTTAAGGGTTCTTTTAGAAGTTCCTTTAAGGGTTCTTTTAGGGGATCCTTGGAGGGTTCCTTTAGGGGTTTTTGGGTGGTTACCACTGCGGAATATGGGGACTGGGAGCAATCCCCTAACTGACACACTCGACTGTTCAGTTGAGGGTAAGTAATGTAGGGGCCTTAATAATTAGAATAGGGCTTTGGGGCCCATTATACTATAATTATAGTCAGGAACCCCCAAAATAGTATAGGTAATTATTGAGGCCCCTGTATTAAGCCCAAAGCTCCAACAACCCATTCGGTGTTGACAAGGGCCTCCGGTGGATCGTGCGTGCCGGTGGCCTTTGAAAGAGGGCTGTCTTACGATTTTTGCAGAGCAGGTGGAGGTTCTGGAGTTTGGGGCTGCGAGGTCACTTAGGACACTCTAGAACCTGCCTTGGATCTCTGTTTCTACTATGGCTGCCCGAACCCTAGACCCAAAACCCTAAACCCCGAACCCTCATACACCAAGAGGGAAGGTTCCGTCGGATGCAGGAAAGACTGTTATGTTTGTGGCAGTTTGTGGCTTTAGCGATTGGGGCCATATTCTTCTAAGACCTTAGCGGCTTCCTTTAACGGTTCTACACAGGATTTGTAGAGCAGTTCTTGTAAAGGCACGACTACTTGCCACTCAGAGTACATGCTTCTGGCTTGTCCCAGACTAACCCTCGCAGCGACCTCCACGCAGGCCAGAAATTCTCAAACCCAACACTCCTGGTCCCGATATAGCAGACACTTTGCCCCTCATTGCCTTTATGATGGGACCCCCTTATCAGGCCTGTAAACGAACATATGCGTCACTCGACTAAGAATGAGAATAAGACGAAAACTTTTGCAGAGTGCAATAAAATACAGTAGACTATGGCACGGTACAGTACAGTACAATGCAAAATAATGCACTACTATACAACGTTGAGTATCATCATCTCATATAATACAGTATAGTATGATAAAAGCATAGTAGAACAGCAAAAGACCGCATAATTTATGTAGCATATAGTACAGTATAAGTTTCTCTAACATCTTAAATCAGTGCGACAGAGTATAATGCCGCAAAGTACAACGTAGTATACAACATTATGCAACTCCAGACTCTATAGAACATAATTACAGTGCAAGGTCTCATTCAACATACAAAACAAGTAACGTCAACAATGTAGTAAAACATACTACAATGGAATGTAATAATGCATTACAGTTCATTCGAACCTAATCTAGCCTGTTGTAATGTACTGTAACTCTTACAGCATATCATATGTCATATACTATGTAAAACGAAAATGTGTTCGAAACAAAATTTTGCAATACAACACATTATGACACACCAAACAGACAAGAACAGACTAGACCATATCAGAAGAGAAGATCACAGAATTGGCTAGAGCACAATGAGATAGCATGGTATGGAATAGAAACTAGCATAGTGCGGTATAGAATAGCACAGTACCGTATAACGTAGTGTCTTACAGCATAGTAAAATAGAATGTTATATAGTGCAGTATACGATGATATAGTTGATATTACTTGATAGAACATGACATAAGATGAATTTGTGTATACATATACACTACATAGAACCATGAACTCAACATATGCCAACGTAATCAATTTCAAGTACGAAGCACTGGGAAGATCTAGTGAAGTGCAGCCCCGTTCAAGAAGGAGACTGGTGCTAGAACTACCACTACTTCTACTGCTACTCCAACTACTACGACTCCGACGACTACTACTACTACGACGACGACTACTACTACTACTACTACTACTACTACTACTTCTACTACTTCTACTACTACTACTACTACTACTACTACTACTACTACTTACTACTTACTACTACCACTTACCACTTACCACTTACNNCTACCACTACCACTACTACTACGACTCGGACCAGGGATCCTCCATCCGAAATGCTTCCGTGCCTCAGTGACCCGTACAAAGCCCTACATCTCGAGCCCACAGCTCTGAGGGAGTGAGGCCGTCTGCACCCTCCATCGCACAGTTTCCCTCGCTGTCATGAACGAGGGAAACTGAGCTTCCCACGATGAAATAGTCGCTGCCTGCAAGAATCTGAAAATACGTAGTTTGGTTGCGCAAACTGTCAAAAGGACGAGTGTATGCGGGGGAGGGCCCTAACTTAGGTGCTGAGTTCACACGCCATAAAATGTAAACATTCAGCTCTACAGAGGCCAGTAATATCCCCGAAAGTGCAAGGTATACTCAATCAGCTACTAAGCTGAAGCAACCCTACATCGGTGACCTTGATGGACCGATGTCGGTGCTATGCAAGGGTGTCATAGCACCCCACGCAATCCACGCAAAAGGGGAGAAGCACAGAATCCATTGTTATGAAACCCTGAACCCTGAACTCTGTGGTGGGGATGAGACAGAGTTGAAGGTATTCGTCAATTGTGTTTACTCTCGAGGCTCCTCTCAAAGTTGAAGGTGTTGGGGCTTCATTACTCACAGGTCCCGTAAGTTTGTAGTATAGAGCTGGGGATGCAGATACCATAAGTAGCATACAGGTATACGGCGCCATGAGACCTTATAGCACATGTAGAGCTGATGCAAACCGTCGAATACGCTTTGAAAATCACCATACATAGGCACATGGACCCTCACGGTTTTGGTGCTCTTAACCTTATCCGAACCTCATTTGATCCTAAAACCCGAAACCTGCTAGCCCCCAAATAACATAGCAGGTAGTTGGGGTCTAATGGGTCCAACAGAGGATGATGTAGGGGCCTTAATAGTTAGAATAGGGTTTTGGGGGTTCCTTCTTATGATTACAGCATAATATACCCCAAACCCTGTTCGAATTGTTAAGGCCCCTATCGTGGAGGGTCTAGGTGCGTTGTTTTAGTTTGGGGTCCAGAAGGAGCCTGCCCGAGGCGGGGTCAGGGATGCCCCTGCCGGATTGACCTACCGTCTTGGGCTTGGGGTTCTGCAATAAAGGTTCTATAAGGGTTCAGGGATAGGTAGTGTGTGTATGTATGTGTGTGTATATATATATATATAGAGGCCTTATAGTGACTATAACGCTATTCACCACAGGTTGCGAGATAGACTTACATAACGTACACTTTACTGGGTCAAAGCCTTAAAGCCTCCGACCAAGCCACTGTTCGAGGGTTTTGCAACTCGACTGGGAACCTCAAAAACTCCATCCCAAGACCGCAGGACTGGACTGCAGAATGAATACTTGTATAGCCTATATCATATAACACTATATCCTGTTCTGAATGGAGTACCATGAACCCTAACTACAACAGACGGACTCTGAAGCACAAGCCCAGTAGGCTACACAAAGCTGACAGTAAACCTCATGCTGCTAGAAACTGAAAACTTTTGTGCAGGGTTGGGATATTGAATTCAAATACCTATCACCATATAAAATGCTACCCATTGATGACATGGGAAAAGGTTTGATCAGCGCTGATGTTGCCTACAGCTCTCTTCTGGGGCATCACTTCACGGAGTTCATGGAAGCCAGATGCTTTAGGGACTCAGGGTTTAGGGTTTAGGGTTTAGGTTTTGGGTTTTGGGTTTTGGGTTTAGGGTCAGGAAAGCAAGGGCACAAACGCCCCAGTCGGGGAGTAAATCATAAGATTCTATCAGAAGCCCCTAGCCGTAGGCTCTGGACCTGTAACCATAGCGGATTGAATAACCGCTCCCCAGATTTTTGGACGATGCAGTCGAGATGCTGACATTGTGGCTAAGTTCTCGGCCCAGCTGCATCACCTTCAGTCCGGGTCTTACGTGTGTGTTTCAGGGCTTTGGGCTTCCGGCTGCAGGCGTAAAGAGCTTTGGTGGATTAATTATTTCATAGGTTTCATTGACCATAAGACCCTTTGGAGTAGCCCTTATATTGCCTTATATGGTATGCCCTTAGACCAGCGCGGCAAGCAGGAGTCTTCGTCCAAGAGTAACTTCTCAAGTTCTGAAGAACAGTAGTAGCGTTCGTTTTAAAGAAAAACTTAAGTTCAGTTGCTACGATGCAGAAAGAACACGATACTTTCGACACATCCCCAACAATGTAAATTACGTTCCTCAACAAGAAGCAACATTAAGGGCTTGGGTTTTGTTACAATTTCGATCTGCAGTTACCTGAAGCCCACTTAGCAGCTCATGCAAAGCCTTTGTGGGAATTCCAGACGATGAAAGACTGCAACATAGACCCGAAATAACTGGGTCAATGTTTTAATGAGTTATCCAAAAAGCGGTCAGTCAATTTTGAGACATTCTCATACGTCCTAGCGTCGTTGTGTTAAGCCCAACACAATCCTGCTAACACTTACCGAAAGAGGTTGCCCGTCTATACTACTTGGCTTCTACTTAGATTCATCTTTTACTTGTCGTTCCACCGTTGCCTGAAGTGGTTCTCAATATGTAAGGATCCGGTGCAATTGATAAGCCGAACAACTCCAATATAGGGGCTTGAACAATTAAGACTGGTGTTTTGGGTTCTGCAACAAAAGCGTAGGTAATGACTTTTGAAAACAATTAGGGTTTAGGGTTTAGGGTGTAGGGCTCAGGGCATGGGAGTGCACCTGCACCATGCTGGAAGTCGGTACAACACTCGGAGAATGGAAACTTGTCGTGCGTACATTCCTCACGAACCGACCCGGACCTCAAGAATATAGGGTTTAGGGTTTAGGGTACCACGTGGCACCAAAACAAGAACCTGCGTTCGTGGATTAGGCTCACGGGGCAATCCCGCTCCTCTCTTGCACCTGTCACCCCAGGACCCTTACTATGGGCCTTGATAACTTGAACACGGTTTTTCGGGTATGTTGCACCATAATTAAATGGGAAGGGGATACGACCACCAAATATTCAGACCCCTATACGACAGCCGAAGACCCTGAACCTAAGAATGTTACACACAGAATCCTTGAAACCACAACATCCAACAAGAACAACAACAAAACAACAAGAATACATACCTGCCTGCAAATCGTGGCATGCCTCCCAAGCAAGCACCACAACCTGCGACGGGAGCGTCAGACTGGACCACTGGCCCCAAACTCCCAGTTGATGAGCAACTTCAGAGTTAAGGCTGTTTCCTTCAAGGGTTTACTATATGACAGAGTGAGAGAGAGAGAGAAAGAAAGACAGAAAGACAGAGAGAGAACAACCTAATCACGGCTTAGATTGGTCTAGGGTTTGGGACGTAGGGGCTCAGGGTTGGGGCCACGAATTAAGGCGCCGTTTCCTACAGGTGCATGCGTGCATGCCGCGGTCGACAAACGTGCCCACTGCGTTCCGTACCATGAGGCTCCTTGACCCCAAAAACCTAAACCCGAAAACGATCAACCCTAAACCCTAAAACTCTAAACCCTGAACCCGTAAATCCTAAACAATAAAACCCTTAACCCTAAACCCCTAAACCCCTACACCCTAAAACCCTACACCCCTAAAACCCTAAAGCCTCAACCCTCAACCCCTAAACCCTCAACCCTAAATCCCTGAAGCCGCTTTGATTTTGGGGCCCAGGGTGCGCCCTCCCTAAACCCTAAACCCTAAACCCTAAACCCTAAAGACCAGAAGCCCTAAACCCCAATTCAGATCAGCCAGGGAAGCTCCCCCGGGAAGGTGGGGGAGTTTAGGGTGTCGCGGGTGTCAGTTACGCCTGGGCCCCGAGCAAAACTAGGATCCTGCCGGATAAGAACTCGTAAACAGATACCCCAACAATCGAAAGCCCTAAGCAAGAAAAGGTGGCAGAAGGTTCACGGATAAGGCTTCAAGCAAACTTCTAGGCAGCCTTCCACCCTTGAATATTGGGTTTAGGTATAACCTGACAGAACCATAACATGAAGCCCTCGAAAGTTCAACCTATATTCCTTCATTAACGGGTACTCTGGCATGGCCCCCTATATCTGCAATGCTAGGGTGTCTTGAGTCGTGGATCTCAGCAATGGCGCTGGGAGCCGACACATACAACCCCACAACCCATCGAAACAAGAATACCAATGTAGTACCTCCACCCTTACATGTAGTATTTTGTTTGCTTACCTTAGTTTCTCACATTATAGGATCAAAAACACAAAATTGGTCATCCAATAGAAGGTACTGCATTCTAGGGTCCAGGTAGGTTACTGGCTACTGGTGTACGGGTATAAACTGCCACAGGGCTTTAGGAACAGGTACTTACTCTGCAGCATCTGCGAATTGTTCCTAGCATGAAGAAAGCACAACGTAACAAGTGTTCCATGTTGTGAGGTCATCTGAGGCCCTAAACCCTGAAGCCTTAATCCCTAAATCGCATTCCTGGAACAGAATGCATTAGGTGTTAAGGGCACCCTAAATGGGTCTTTGTGTTTTAAACCGAGGAGATGTTGATGTTTGGCGGAATCTTCATCGCCGGCAGCCCGAGCCCTGATATTTCAGAGTTAGGCTTTCGGGATAGGGTTTAGGGCTTAGGGTTTAGGGTTTAGGCTTTGGGAAGTAGGTATTTACTTGGAGGGTCGGGGGACTTAGTAAGCAGGTAATAAGTAGACTTATCAGTAACCTGGAAGCGACTCTAATTGGGGTTATGGTACTCGTAAGTCTATAAAATAACTACTTACTAAGTCCCCCGACCCTCCAAGTAGGACTTTTGGATTTGGGAGTTAGGACTTCCTTGTCCTAGGGTTCATGCAGGCTACTGCATGCAGAGGGCTTAAGAATGGGGGCTGGAGATTCGTATTTAGAGTTTGCATGAAGCAAGTTTGCTGGGATACAACATACTTCTAAGCAGGTCCAGACTCAATGTGCTCAGAACTGAAACTACGTGTGTGATGCTATTCATGACTATCCATGTATCATCAAGTAGGGTTTCAGGTATGGTTCGAGACAGGGTTACCGATTAAAACCCTTGTCTCAAAGGTCATTGGGGTTTGGTCCAGCACACGACGGTCCGCGAACCACTGGACGAAGCCAAACCACAATGGCCACCACGTGAAGGAGCATTCACAGAGGACTAACGTGGCTTGTGAATTCGCTCTGCCGACAGAAGGTTTCTAAATGTAGCCTTCCTAGCAATATTTGACTGCTCAGATTGTCCGTACAAACCTAAACCCTACATCCAAAACTCTAAGGGTCCATGCACTCCTGTAGTATATACATTTGGCCTTAATGTAATCCTTTTGGGGGTATTTTGGCGCTCATGCATAGGCTTTTTAGGTATATATGCCCTAAATCCTAAACCCCAAAGAGACGCAGGCGTGTTCTCGGACATGTGGATCCTGGCCCCCGTTGCTCCGGCCACCGCGGTGCCTTGCACAGCATGGAAACCCTAAGCTCCGTCTGTGTAATGGCAGGGCCAAGGTTCCAACTCACCAAGCATGCAGTGTAAAATATAGGGGCCTTAATAATTAGAATCGGGTTTTTGGGCCAATTCACCAAGCATGCAGTGTAAAATATAGGGGCCTTAACGATTAGAATCGGGTTTTTGGGGTATGTTATATGGTAGTTATAATAAGGAACCCTTGACAGAATTCCTGCATTCCCCATAATAAGGGATATACCATAAATCCCATAGTCTAGGCTCCTTAAAGTCATGCAGGATTTACATCATCAACAGTAGTACTGGTAGTTATTTAGGCCCCTACATGAGTTGAGCCCAGCTGTGGGGTTGCCGGGACCGAGCACTGGGGATAATGCCAACAACCCGACGGGTAGCGAGCTTCGCACAGTTCAATGATGTGAACGGTGGTTTCACCAATGCAAATCGTTGCAGACCTCAGGCGCAATTTCGTTTACATATAATATAGTCGTCTAGAATAGCTTCAATAACGGTTTTTGGCAGTAGATAATTGGATCTAAAGTGAAACATGCCTTGTGACCCCTTTGATCTCCTCTCATCGGCCCAGTAATTTGAGGTTGGGTTTGCAATGACAAAGCCGAAGATACTTGTATTAGCGGAGGAACAGAGTCTAAACCCTAAACCCTAAACCCTACACCTATGGAGAGGATTGAGCGCCAGATTCCTCATCACCGAAACAGGTACATAGAGTACAGAGGGGTATGGTATGATCCTCCAACTACCTTGACACCGTACTTGACACCTCCGTGAGCCCTGCGAGCAAAGCAGCTTCAGCCATGTGTGAGGCTGAAGATTTCTAAAACCCAAAGCACTAAACCCTGAACTTGTAAGATTTAACCCCCTAAGCCCCTAAACTCTAAATGCAAAACCCTAGACATTGCCAACACAAACCGCGATGCTAGCTGCAATTTTCTACAGTTCAGGGGTCTGGGGGTTGGGGTGTAGGGATTTGGGGTTCCTAATGCGAGCTTCCTTTAAGTCCAGAATGTAGGTTTTGAGGAAGGTTGAGGTCTACTTTCGTTCAAGTTGAAAGTAGGAAACGTTAGTGGAGCTCTTCTAGTGCTATCACCGTCACCCCAGCTTTCTGGTTCAGTGGTGGCAGCAGTAGGGCTTGAGCAGGTTGGTTCAAGGCCCGCTGCAAGCAGGAATTGAGGGTTTGTTTCGGTCTTAGCTTTAGTTAAGCGACTACCCTAACTTATCACGACCAAGGGTAGATACTGTTGATGATTGAAATCCTGCATTACCTTAAGGCTCCTAAACTGTAGGAGTTGTGGGAAATTCCTCATTACGGGTAATGCAGGATTTGTATCATCAACCGCAGCAACCAGCTCTCCTGTCCATGAACCCTAAACCCTTCAAACCCTCATTTTAGTTACAACATCTCAGGCTCCGGGCTGCGATGGTGCTTTTAAGCACTGAAAGCACACCATCGGTTCGAACACTTCAAGGCTTAAAGCCCCAAAGCGCAACAGCCCTAGACCCTAAACCCTAAACCCTAAACCCTTGCAGGGGCGGAGCCTCACAACCCAGATTCATGCTTTACATTTTTTCATATGGGTAGTTCTCTAAACTAGGGTCCCTCTTTAGGTCCCCATTATAGTACGGCACCCTTATAAAAAGGACCCTAAAATAAAAGGGACCCTAATTTAGACAACTACCCATATGCTCTTTACAAACCCAAACCCTAAACCCTCAACCCGACATCCTGTCTTTCCATGCCAGACACTGGATGCAGAGTGGAGCGCAGTCTCCGCGACCGATACCCCGGATGGACGCGTCTACAGCAGCGCGGTGCGCCGCCCATCTAGGGTTGCGCCTAGAATCTCCCCGGTAGTATTTTTTGCCCTTCTTGTTTCGGTGTCTCTTGATTCAACTTGGGCAATGGCAAAAAAGTGCAGCACGGTTAGGCTCTACCGCGGAACTTGAAATGCTTGATTGCAGGCTTGGAGGACTTAGGTGTTTATCGTTCTCATCATTGTCAGTTCGATGGCTGTAACTATAGTCAAGGTAAGGTACCAAGGTAAGGTACAACGACAGCACCGCTAAACAAGCAGTTTATGTTTGGTGGAGGATAACTCGATATCTGATAAATCTACTGTGAAGCTTATAGGTTTTGTTTGACAAATTTTGCAGGTTTAGGATACTATAGAGGCCTTAACAATTAAAACATGGTTTTGGGGTCCTTTAAAGTATAGTTGTAATAAGGACTCCCCAACATAATATAGGTAGTTATAGAGGCCCCGACATTACCCCTCGATCCCTCAGCACCAACTTCTTAGCTTGAATCCCTAAGCTACCTATATTGTCTCCATTCACGTTCTTTTCTTGGTTAGCCAGTTTTATGCTTAGGATCCTATGAGATAAACACTGGTTGACCGAAAAAGGAACTGCAACAGACTCTATAGGTCACTGTATGTAAACCGTTTACGAGCAGTAGTGGCGATAACAAGAAGACAAGCACAGAGCAAGATGAGCAGTAGCGTTACCAGCACTGGGACGTAGCAAGTGTATCGGTAGCAGCAGCCCAGGCAAGACCGGCAAGAGCAGTGTCCAAAGTGAGAGTCTGATTTGCGATAGTGACATGCAACGTGCGACGATACAGGTGATGAGCTCTGACGGCCGGATGTGGTGTGTGCACGGCTATAAGGACGATCCAAGCACGGGCCCCGAATGGTTTTGTCGTTGGGGTTTAGGGCTCAGGGTTCGATTGCCTTTGGGGTTGAATTGCAGATGTTGGGGTCTACCTGGGGATCCAACAACAACCTACCGTTTTAAGGGCTAGACCCCCTAATTAATGGGTCATAACCTAATATTAGGGTTTGGGGGATACAGGTAGAGTCCAGAGATAAGGGATTGGCAAATCGTCTTTCTGGTTCTGTGAATGTTGTGACGAAGTTTTTTAACAGACCCCCTGGGCAGGGCAATCTAGAGAGTAGCCCTAAATCCTAAACCCCTGAACCCCTAAAGTCCTAAACCCTACACACCCCTAAACCCCAAACCCCTAAATCCCTAAACCCTAAACCCTGAGAGGAGAACGCCTGGAGGTGCAGGGAAGGGTAGGCTAGGGAAGCACGCTCGACCCTACACTCCTAGGTAGTATTAGGGAGACCCATTAAAAGGGGTTCAGGGTTTAGGATTCAGTCCGTGCTGAAAAAGGATTCAGGGTTTATGGTTTAGGATGTAGGGTTTAGGCTTTAGGGTTCCCTTCTTAACCCTACTGATTTTTGGCTCTCTTAAAACCCTAAACCCTAAACCCTAAACCCTAAACTCTTAAAAGGGACCTTGTTTAGAGCGTGTATACCCCGCAAGGCTCCCTTTAATCCTAACACCTATACACCCCAAAGGACCCTGAACCCCAAAAGCCCAAAGCCTGGACCCAGATGGTTTAAGGAAAAGGGATGCTTCGCAGAATGGGCAACCTTCCCAGAATAAGGTCTTTAAATTTAGGGTTTAGGGTTTAGGGTTTAGGGTGAAAAGCGCAAAGAGATTTGGCAAGGGAAATGCCATTGCTTCCTAAACCTTAAACCGTTGAGCAACGTCTCAACCCTTCTCCGATGTAGCAGTTTGTGGCTGAGTGACGGCTGGTGCCTTGGGTTTTAGGTCTTATTAATACTGTAAAAGTTTGTGCTAGTGCCTTGGGTTTTGGGTCTTATTAATACTGTCACTGTTTGTTGCTTGTCTTTTAGTTGTGTCACTCCTAGATGAGCTTGGATTGTGTGGAGCCTTGCCTGCCTTGCGCGAGTGTGAGAGTCGAAACCCTAACCCCTAGATACCCAGCAAACCCGGACTTATTCTGCACAGGTGCCCGCGCACTCAACTCCTTGTCAACCTATTTCAAAACTCTTACGTCGAAGGCAGAAATCGCGCTTGAACATGACCTGCCAATGTTTAATGCGATGGCAATGCAGCTACCATCTGCGCGACTGGATAACGACACAGAGGAGTTGGGCCCCCCCCGAACCGTGCAACGCCGACTGTCGTCAAAATCCCCAGACCTTCCAACATCTTAAAAAAAAAGAATGTATCTTAGATTATAGTAGGATCCCTCATATGATTTAAGGTACACTCCTTAGTTAAGGGATCTTCGCACGTTTGGGCCTTTAGTCTGGAGGCTTGTGATGAACTGTCTTCCCGCTGGTCCCTTCTTTTTATGAGGATACCACTACAGCAACCCCATTACATGCAGAAAGAGCCTGAACAATCGAGGCACTACCGTAGGCATCTTTACATTACAGTTTAGGTGCTGCAGGTGAGGGCTTCAATTCTCTTCCGTAGCCTGCTGCAAAGGGACGATATTTCTGCGGCCATACAACAAGTAGTTCGACCGGACGTAGGCAACCGAGTCTGGCTCCGAGGTTACTACTCGGTTCAGGAGCTGTTCTACATCGACACGCAGGCAACGGGGGGTTCCAAAGGTTCGGCTTCCTGTGTCAGGCTCTTTCTGGGGACATGCCTTCTTCAGCGCTGGAAAGACCAGGATAGTACTACTCGTGGGGACTGTGAGAGGTATGTGATGTTTCGTAGTTGGACATATTTGGCTTTGTTGGCCCGCTTGTGTAAATAGCTCTCTTGCGGAATGTAGCAGTGCTGCAGCTTATAGCTTCGAAGTCAGAATACAGCGGCCGGCTGAAAGAAGGGCACCAGCAGGATTCGAGTGGACCACCTCAAACTCTACATGAAACCTATACGACCTATCCTTTATAGGGTTCCTTACTATGCTGTCCTGATCTAAGTCCTAAACAAGGTAGGCTATGCGGGATTACAGTAATCCCTAAAACACCCAAAGCCCTGAGCCCTAAAGCCTGAAAGCCCTAAGGCCTAAAAAACCAAACCCTAACACGCCTGTACCTCAAGGCCTCCCAACCTCATGAGAACATATCACATATCACCAGCTTTACGTCAACAAGCCAGAGATGTACCCTAAAGCCTAAACCTCATATGTCGAGTGTTTAGAGGCCAGTGTTTGATCGACGTTTAAGTGCAATGACAGTAACCTTTTACCCCAGAGCCTTATTTCAGGCCCAATTATTGTAAACTGTAAACCTTGAGCCCCACGCCTATACAGTGTTTTAAGATCCAGCATTCTGACGACTTAGTCGACTTCTCAGTACAAGACCAGAAGGTTGAATCTTCAGTTGTGGTTTAGGGTTTAGAGTTTAGGGTTTAGGGTTTAGGGTTTAGGGGTTTGGTATAGAGTCACCAGTCTTCAGGGTAGACTTTTCAGGGCAAGACTGCGAGAAGGCATGACGACTCCAGGTGAT
>CAJNDV010032022.1:22730-37442 GCA_905221635.1 Symbiodinium sp. CCMP2456 | reverse complement strand
TAATAATAATAACAATAATAATATAATATAATATAATATAATATAATATAATATAATATAATATAATATAATATAATATAATATAATATAATATAATATAACATGATATAATATGATATAATATAATATAATATAATATAATATAATATAATATAATATAACATAATATAATATAATATAATATAATATAATATACACACACACATATATATATATATATATATTTATATTTATTTATATTTATATTTATAATATATATATATATATGAGGCTTGGGGTAATGTCGGATTGAGGTCTGCAGTCTAGTGCTGAGATGCCTAGATCGGTGGCGAGGGTTAGGGTGGGCGAGCTCTTCAGCTTGAGGGTTGAGGGTTTAGGGTATATGGGTTTAGGATTCTGGGTTTCAGGTTATAGGGGTTCAGGTCCTGGTTGGGTTCAGGGTTTCGAAACGAAACGACTATTGTTGGTAATTCTGCAAGCTTCCATAGTAGCACGGAGTTATGCGGTTGCACCGGCTTGCTAAGGGGCTTTATTAACATAATGAAAGCAACAATGACGGGAGTGATGAACACACGGATAGTTCATAAACCTCCTAAACCCTAAACCCTACTCCTACACCCTAAAAAACCCTAAACCCTACTCCTAGACCCTAAACCCTAAAAGGACCATAAAAAGAAACGGAAGTGTAACAATCGGATCCATGGTCACAAAACACTTGCTGCAGCCTGTTTTTGAAAGGGTCCTAGGTAGGGTTACGGGGGACACTTCCCCAAATCATGTCAGTAATTCCTAACCATTCTACTATAGGTCTGAAGCATTAGGATTTAGGGTTCGAGGTTCAGAGTCAGGGCTTAGGGTCTAGGGTTTGGAGTACTTTATTCCCCCAAAGTCCTCATAGACTTATTCTAGAATATGCCCTGAATCCGTAATATGTTTCTTCAGACCCCTTTTTGTTGCGGGCCTTTCGTGCGACTCCTTCAGCAGGGACTTCACCTGTGGCTCGTGGAGGCAAGCCCGAAAGCTCGGCTTCGTCGTCTTAGCTTCGGGCGCTTTGCTAGGATTTGTTTCTAAAGCTAAAGGAAACTACAGGTGGTGAGTTTAGGGCGTATAGGGCTTCTACAAGTCTATAAGGCTTCCATAAGGTAGAAAGACCTTATATAAGGATCCTACAACGGTAACTACCCACCTGAAAATTTCCTAGATAAAGAGGGACAGGATATGTACACTAAAGAGCGACACGGACCATAAAACGGGTTGCGGTTCAACTACCATGTAGGAACTCAGGGTATAAGGCTTCCAGCTGAGCTTGCCACCCACAAAGTTCACGTGTTAATTCTTTTCTTACACGCTTCGTATGTCTGCTGTCCAACCTCGGTTTAGGGTTTAGTTTAGGGTTTAGGGTACCTAGTCCTGAAGCCATAAGGGACTTGACCCTAAACAAACAAGGCAATTAACCTGAACACCGAGCTCGATAAACCCTGTCATCAAGGTAATGCAGGGTTTTGATCCATCTAGCACCCAGCCCCCTCAAAATCTCAGACCCTATAGAATCCATATAGCACCTTTGTAGATGCACGAACCCAAACCCGTCAACCCCTAAACCCTAAATACTAAACCCTGGACATCCCTGAACCCTGAACCCTGAACACCTAAACCCTAAAACCCCATATCCCTAACACCCATAAACCCTAAAACCCCAAATCTCTAAAACCCCGAATCCTTGAAACCCCAAATCCCAAAAAACACCAAAACCCCAAATCCCCAAAACCCTAAACCCCTAAACCCCGAAACCCTAAAACCCTGAACCCCATATCCATAAAACCCCCCAAACCGCTAAATCCTAAAACCCCAAATCCCTAAACCCCAACTCCGCAAAAACCCAAATTCAAATCCCTCAAACCCCTAAAACCCTAAAACCCGAAACTGCGGACGCCCGGAAGATGAGCCCTAAACCCTAAACCCTAAACCCTAAGTACCCTAAGCCCTAATCCCTAAACCCTAAGTATCCTAAGCCCTAATCCCTAAACCCTAAGTATCCTAAGCCCTAAACCCTAAATACCCTAAACCCTAAACCCCAAACCCTATACCCTAAACCCTAAACCCTAAACCCTAAAACCCAAAGCACCTTGGGGAGCTCCAGGCCCGGAGCCTGCAAGCTCTTAGAGGCTGTCTTAAGGGTTGCGGGTATTTAGGGCTTTGGGTTTAGGTTTTAGGGCTTTAGGGTTTTAGGGTTTAGGGTTTTCGGGTATTTAGGGTTTTTGGTTTAGGGTATTTAGGGCTTTGGGTATAGGGTTTCGGTTTTAGGGCTTTAGGGCTTTAGGGTTCGGGGTTTAGGGTTTTCGGGTATTTAGAGTTTTTGGTTTAGGGTTTAGGCTTTTAGGGTTTAGGGATTAGGGTTTTCGGGTTGAGGGTTTAGGGCTTTTGGGTTTAGGGTTTTCGGGTATTTAGGGTCTTTGGTTTAGGGTTTAGGGATTTAGGGTTTAGGGATTAAAGTTTTAGGGTTGAGGGCTTTTGGGTTTAGGGTTTTCGGGTATTTAGGGTTTTTGGTTTAGGGCTTTGGGTTTTAGGGTTTTGGGGTTTGGGGGTTTAGGGTTTGGGGTTTAGGGTATAGGGTTTTAGGGTTTTGGGGTTTGGGGGTTTAGGGTGGAAAGTATAGGGGTTTAGGGTCCCGTTTTAGGGTCTCTTAAGTTTTTAGGGTTGAGGGGTTTAGGGTTTATGAGGCTTCTTAAGGGTTTAGGCTGGAGGGTTTAGGTTTCTTAAGGGCTTAATGGGTTGAGGGTTAGGGTTTAGAGGTTGTAGGTTTCTTAAGGGTTTCGGGTTGAGGGTTTAGGGTTTAGGGGTTTAGGGTTTAGGTTTCTTAGGGGTCTAGGGTTTCGGCTGCAAGGGCTCTATACCTTAAGGGTTTGGGGTTTAGGGCTTTAAACGGATCTGTAAGGGTTCTAGACAGGGTGTCGGGTTTTGGGCTTAGGGCGTAAGTACCAATTTAATTCCTTTGGGTCCCGAAGGATGAGATGAACTGGGTTTTGAGGGTTGAGATGCACTCTTACACGGCTGCGAATAGATTGGGCTCCATAGGCTTATAGGGCTTAAGGTTTCAGGTTGTTGTGGGAGTTTGGAGGGATCTTGCACGACTTTAAAGGGCTTTGTTTCGCTGTTCAACGCCGGTGTACGGTGTCTTACTTACCGGAATCAGATAGGCCCCACAAAAATGCAAACTATAAGGGATAATACTATCCCCAAACATATAAACAAGTGTACTCATTCCCTAAGCGCTAAGTTCTCAGGTATCTACTATATAGGGTACTATATGTTGCGGCCGGGCCCGGCTCGAGGGCTATGGGGTTCTTGGAGGGTCAGGGGACTTAGTAAGTAGTCTATAAGTAGAGTTATAGGTACCCTAAATGGAGCTACCCCAGTTATAACTCAACTTATAACCGACTTACTAAGTCCTCTGGGCCTCTAAGTTCGGGAGTTGGTATCTAGGGTTGGGTTTACACAGGCAGGGTTCAGGCGTCTGCGGTTCAGATGCGGCTTCGGTCCCTAAACCGTTTGGGGATGAGTCCAAGCTTCTTTGAGAGTTCAGGGTCTAGGCTTTAGGGCTATTCCGTTTAGGGTTTAGGGTTTAAGGCTGAGGGTTTAGGGCTGAGGGTTTAGGGAGCAGGGCTTAGGTATCAGGATTTAGGGTTCAGCGTTTCAAGCTGCTGGGCTTGGGGCTTTTGGGATTGTTGGGTTCAAGGGTCGGTTTAGAGGCTTAAGGGGGTTAACTCTTAGAGGCTTAGGGTTTAGGCTTTAGGGATTTTCGGCTCAAGGCTTTGACGACTCGACCTCGTCAACCAAAAACAAAACACAAAGAAAGAGAGCCCATGCAAGGCCCAGGTGGCTCCTGAACTTTGCCAGCTCTTGTTACAAGCCTTCTACGCACCTTGTAAGTAGAATCTAGTAAGACCCTCATAAGAGGTCATAACACCCTTTCAACCTGCTAAACCCTTTGACAGTCCAGCCCTGCACTGTAAACGCTAAACCCCAAACAAACCCCGAAGACCCCAAACCCTAAACCCCAAATCCGTAAGACCCTACGCCCTAAACCCCTAAGATCCTAAGACCCTAAACCCCTAAACCCCAAACCCCTAACACCCTAAACCCTGAACCCTCAGCTGTAAAGCCGAACCCCTATCCACGACCTTAGATAGCTTAATGCAGGGCCTTACCTGTAGTGTCCTTTGGCGTTCCTTTTTTTTCGGTTTTGGGGTATTGACCAAGAGTTTTTGGTTAAACCAAATTTAGGTTTTAGGGCTTGTGGGTCTTGAGGCCTTTCTCGAAGTTCGGCTTTGTTTGATGGGTTCTACCTGCACATGCACCTCGCCCGGCCTCGCCATCCGAATCAAGAGGCTGACGCATGACCGAAACATCTGCTGTCGTCTGAAGTGTCATCTGAAGATATCTGAAGAGAGCTCGAAGGCATTAAGCGAATGAAGCACCTAAGCTTTCGACATGCATCACGATGTTCTTTCCTCGCAGCTGCGGCGGGTCCTAGCCCCAGGACTGTTTCAGCTCAATTTGATAGAGCTGCAATCTTCGCAGAGAGGAAGTGCTGGAATGAAGCTCCCTGATAGGACGGCTTACCCGACCCACAAAGTCTTCGTCGTTCGCCGTCCCGTACAGAGCAGGGTTATGTGCCCACCCTTTGCCCAAATCAATTTCAGCACGAAGGTTCATCTGAACGTGCTTGAAGCAGTGCAGCTTCGGAGTAAATCGGTACAGGAGCAAATGCTGTCCATAGGCCCATGTCGCCAGCTTATAATAGGTCGACAGAAAAGTGACCAAGGATGCTTCAGCTTGCACGGCGAGGATCTGTTTCAGCCACTGGCGACTCGGAGCTGTATAGCCTCACAAAGCTCGCAGCAAACACAGTACACATCCCCTATTCGAACGGATTTGAACAGGACCCTAATCCAAAATTACCGGGTCTTTCGTGTCTACAGACATACTGTACACAGTGATTAACCATAGAATAGGGTTTAGGGTTTAGGGTTTAGGGTTTAGGGTTTAGGCTTTAGGGTTTTGGGCTCCTTTATAGTACTAGTAGCGTTAGTGTAATAAGGAACCCTAACAGTAATATTGGTCGTTGCTTAGGCTGCTATATTAGGCCTGTGGCGTTGTGGCATTGGCGACGGCTGGCCTCACTGAAGGCAGCGGCAAGGAAACTCATGATTTAGGGTTTAGGGTTTGGGGCGTTAGATTTCAGGGTTTAGGGTTTGGGATTTAGGGTTTGGGTCGTAGGGCTTTTAGGATTTAGGGTTTGGGGTTCATAGGGTCCTTTTCAGTGCTGCTTCAAAGCTACTATTTTCATGGTTACTATGGGGCTTGGGGTTCTTTGAAGGTCAGTAGAAGGGTTACCACGAGGGGTTTTACGGGTATGTATCCTTAAACCCTAAACCCTAAACCGGGGGCTTAGAGTCTGAGGGCTGACGGGTTTGGGAGTTCAGCAGCTTTATGTTTAGAGAGATTAGGGCTCAGGGGATTACAGTATGGATTTTAGGAGGATGGCCAGTACAGCCTAGTTCTGATATCTGAACCCATATCGGCTCGGCTCAAAAGCAGTTAAAATCTCTGAAAATGCACATCCTTGTAGACAGCCTAAACCCTAAACCTTAAACCCTAAGCCCCAAACCTTACACCCTAAACCGTAAGCCAGACACATGCCGTGCCCGAGGGGACCGGAAGCAAGCAGCAGAGGCGGTTGAGGGTATACCAAGGCTCGAGGAGCTCTGGTTTAGGGTTTTCGGTTTAGGGTGCGGCAGTCGCCGTCTCCGAAATAAGAACTGGCGCACCTATCCTAAACCCTGAACCCCAAATTGAAGGTTTAGGGTTTGTGAAATTTACATAAAGTTTTGAGCACCCATCCTAAACCCAGAACCCCAAATTGTTGGTTTAGAGTTTATGAACTTTAAACCCTCTACTACAAGTTTGTTTATCATCTTTCCGGCTCGGTGCGAATCCGCTTCAGGGGCTGCCTTCACGTCAGAATAACCGGTCCTTTCTTAAGACATATGTAAGGAAGCTATAGTGACGCAAACCCTAAACCCTAAACCCTAAACCCTAAACCCTAAACCCTAAACCCTAAACCCTACGCACACTACGCATGTACATGTTCTGGGGTCTCGGTTTGGTAAACTCGCGTTTTGGCCTTGCCAAAGCCTCAGCCGAAAAATCGCAGACTGATTTGATATGATATATGGTCGATATGCCAACCCTCATCCCTAAAACCCCTGAACCCACACCTCTAAACCCTTACACCCTTAACCTGTACAATAATTAGAACAGGGGTTAGGGTAGATAAACCCTCCCCCCTAAACCCTGAGCCCTTTGCCTCTAAACCCTAAACCCACGCAGAAACCGTGCAAGCGAATCGAGCTAGGTCAACGGACTTCCCTTCGAATGTTGGGAGCTAGGATGCTAGCTTCGGGTTTAGGGTCTGCGGGCTCTAGGGTTTGGGGCTCAGGGTCAAGGGCTCTAGGGTTTAGGGTTTAAGGCTGTAGGGTTTTAGATTGTGCCGGTTGTAGAATTTAGGATTTGGGATATAAGTGTCGAGGCATCCCAATCTATAGATGGGGTCTAATGAGTGCTTTCAGTGGCAGATGCCAAAATCGCTGAACCTGCGAAGCCAAAAGCCCTACGCCTGCAAACAGCCCGGGTGCCTCGGGCTAGTGGCGCTTCCGGACGCCTTTGAAGAAAGAGAAAGACAGGGTTGAAAAGATCAATGCGGCAGTTACTATGTCACTATGTAAAAGGTATAAACAATTAGAACGATACGACTACCCTACTCCCTTTGAGTGGGACAGCGGTGCTTGTATCTCTACCTGTACTGAACCTAACTACTGTAGTAGAAGCCAGAAAGTTGGAACATTATTCTCCTCATGCCCTTAAGGTAAAGTATAAGGGATCCTAGCACTAATCTTCTTAAACCCATGTTCCAACTTTCTGGGGTTCGCTGTAAGTCCCCAGAGCCTCTAACGGTAACGCCCTGGCTATCGCAATTATGTGGAGTCGATTTATGTATGCGCCCGGGAAAACTAAAAATTATTAAACCCCAGGGCTCTGAGGACCCATAGTTTATGGCTTTTGGGCCCAAAGACCATACTATATAAGGCATCTGGGCGATTTTGAGCCTATGGGGAAACGGTCTACACAGCCCAAGAATTCGGGATATACCTTCAACGGTCTGGGGTTCAAAACCCTAAACCCTGAACCCTAAACCCCTGAATCCCTAAACCCTGAACCCTAAACCCCTAAACCACTAAACCCCTAAACCCTAAAACCTAACAGCGCTTCAGGAGACCAGGAGGGTCTGCTAGGCTTGCGAGTTTACACTTTCGAGCCTGTCTAGGGCTGAGGGCTGACGAAACCCTTGCGCCGGAAACCTGTAAACCCTGTAAATCCTACACCCTAAAGCCTACTTGGAGGCCCAGGGGACTTAGTAAGTAGGTTACAAGTAGAGTAATAAGTGCCCTAGGTGGAGTTACCCCAGTTTTAACCCTACTTATAACCGACTTGCTAAGTCCCCTAAGCCTCTAAGTACACCCTGTTCTTCAAATCCTGAACACCACGCCCGAAGTCCTGAATGCTAACATAGTGGGCTGAGCAACTTTTGAGAGAATGAAGGCCCCTGTATGGGTAGTTATCTAAGCTAGGGTCCCTTTTAGTGTACTTTCATAAGCGTACCGTACTATGTGGGGACCTGAAAAGGGATCCTAACGTGAAAACTACCTACATTACACTCAGAACCTCGGTTTGGGTTTGGGGCTTTGTGGGCTTTAGAGGCAAAGTCGTCGGCCTTTCTGTGCCTTGGTTTCAGGACTGAACACCTTAGACCTGGACAAGCAAAAGCCGTACGTTGTAAGGCTTCGTTGGCGTCGTGGGTGTCGTTAGGGTTTAGGGTTTAGGGTTTAGGGTTTAGGGTTGCGAGGAGTTCTTGAAGATTTACGGACAGTTGATGGTTGTGAACGAGGCTAGGAGTAGATGATGCCTTGGACGATGGATATCGTTGCCTTACTCTGCGCCGTGTCTTTAACTGTTTCGTATCCTGTATGCAGGAGCCTTTGTTAAAGTAATCCCCTAAACCCTAAACCCCTAAACCCCTAAACCCCTAAACCCTAAACCCCTAAACCCTAAATCTTGTAATACCTTCGAGCCTCAGAGCAGTAACCCCTATATAACACTTAGCCCTACACCCGATCACCGAAGCACAGGCTTTCAAGGACGCGGCGAGGGTCTTGATCGCGTTTTGCGAAGACTTGGCCTCGGTACATCGGACTTGACTGAGCGAGTGAATCGGGGTTTTGGGGTCTAGTAGGGTTCAGGGTTGAGGCCTAAACCGTAAACCCTAAACCCTAAAACTCTAAACCCTAAACCCTAAAACCCTCGGGTTTAGGGCTTATGATTAGGGCTCGGAAGGGATTAGGCGAGTTGTGCGACCACCTGCGCATTTTCGGCTTTGGGGTTCAGGTTTTGAAGCTTCTGAGTTCAGGGAGAGGGCCGCAAGGAGCGGGTTTTAAGTAGGGGCCGAAATAAGAAAGAATAGGGTTTTGGGGTATATATATATATATATATATAGTAAAGGAACACCCAAAAAATAGTATTGGTAATTATTTAGGCCCCTGTATTTCGGCTGGGGGGCTTGACGGCTTTAGCGCTTTAGGGTTTGGCTGTCGGACATAAGGCTCAGATTTAGAGTTCAGGGTTTAGGGGTTTAGGGCTTCAATGGTGGCCCAAACCCTCACAGGGAAGTTTCGAAATACGAAGCCCTGATACCCTGCACGTCCCTCTACATTCATATATATATATATATATTTGTATTTATATTATGTACATATATATATATATATACAGAGGCAACTTCTTGCTTGAATGCCTTTCCCCATCTGCAGCTCAGGATTCCGTGTCTAGCCTTTCCGGATGTTTAGGGTGTAGGGTTCCAAGGTTTAACTGCTGAAAATCATGCTTTGAAAAGGCCCACATACCAAACGAACCCTGGAAAGTTCCCGATCAGGATGAAAGGGTAGCTATGTCCAGGGCAAGCGAAGCTTTTGGCTGCGATGCTCGCCGACGTTCGTCGGGGTCCTAGATCCCGAAGAAGGCGCCACCTTGCAGTCTTCTTTGACACCTTCGCACAGGCCCCTCTCGCGGTGGTGGGGCTTGCGCGCGGGCTTGTGGGAGAGGTGCCGGCGCTCGGCCTCGGCATTGGACGACCAATGCCCCGTGGACGCCGCACGGGCGATCTGCTGGCCTCAGGCTCATCGCCCAAGTGCACGAAGGCGGATCTTGTTGGGCTGCAGTGCTGTGCTTGGAGCTTATAGGTTGTAGGGTTTGTGCAAGGTTTAGGGTTTAGGGGTTATAAGGGTTAAGGCGTTCAGAGCTTAGGGCTTGTTTCGAGTTTGTGAGACATCTTACATACGATTTCCTCTTGTGACCATTGACTTGCAAAATACATGAGGCAGAGGAACATCAGCTTCCTGAGGTTACGAACGACTGTCTTCTTCGCATGGTCAGTTTTCATTTTCCTTCTATGTGCAAAAAGGGCAACTCGTTGGAGGTCCGAAGAAGCAATGCCAAACAATAGCAACCAAGCAGCCTGATGGGCCTTTATATGTTGACACACACACACACTGTTGCGTTACATATATGTATATGTATACGTGCGTATACATATATACAACTTCTATGTGTGTATATATATATATAGACTATACATGATCTATGCAATAATATAGGCTACCCTATGCACTGAATATCTTCGAGCTCCACTTGGGCCCCCGCCCAAGCCGCCTTCGACGCCTGTGACAAAATTGTTGCCTGGCGGGTAAAAGAGCTTAAGGGCTACCGGTGTAGGGCTTCTAGAGTTTCTGGAGTTCGGGTTTAGGGCTTAAGGAATTTAGGGTTGAGGGCAGAAAGGAGGTTTCAAGCAACTCTTCGGGACGCAACTTCGTCCATCTTGCGGCCACCACGTGAACCGAACTCAGCAGCGTTCTGTCTAGCTCAAGTTGGAAAAGCCGAGAGCGTTTAGGGTTTTAGGGTTTAGAGGACGTTGAGGTTTTTGGAAGGATACCGGATGCCTAAACCAGACTCAGAGTTCGGGTTCTGTTGATGTAAGGACACTATGATACACCTCCCCAATGCTACTACAGAAACCAAAATTGTCCAAACCACAAGGAACTTGTCATCAATTTCGACAATAGTTGAAGATTTGGGTGTTGGAGGGTTACGAATATCTTCGCACATCTGTGATTGAGTGCAGACATGTTTGCACGGTTTAGGTCCCTGGATCGAAAGGGTTCAGTCCTAAACCTTTACACTCAAGCCTATAATGCAGGGGCCTTAATAATTAGAATAGGGTTTTGGGGGGCTCCTTAGTACAATTATGGTATACCCCAAACCCTATTCTAAATACTAAGGCCCCTACAGTATGTTACATGTTTCGCTTGGGCCCGAAATGCTCGACATTTCTGGGCGTTCAAAGAGTTCCGGATATTGGGGGGGGCTGCAAGATCCAGCTTCAAAAGCCTAAATCCTGAAACAATGTAATAGTTAATAATTTCCACGGTTTAGGGTTTAGGGTTAATTTTTGTTCGGGGTGTATTATAATATACTGCACTTGTGATGAGGAAGCCGCAGAATAGTATACGTACTTATTTATGGTGCCTATATTACAAGTGTGGTCCACTTTGCGTTCCAGGACGGGCCTCTTTGGCATCACATCCCAGGAGCAAGCCTAGAATTGCCAGCTCGGGATAGATCTTCCCCTGCATGGACTGGGCGGATTGATCCCAAACCGGGCGTTTTGGAAGGGCGCGAGATTCCGCTTGGTAGAAACCCGCTTCAGACCTCAACCCTCAACGAGAACTTACAGGGGCCTTCTGCGAAATGAATCCGAAACGCCCGCCCTGCTCTGGGGGCTGGTGCCAGGGCGGCGGGGTGGTTGATGCACTACTTAAACCAAGCCCCAAAGGTTCAGACGCTGGCAACAACAATAACAGAAACCTTGCAAGGAACCGCAAAAGGCAGCCCATCTTGCACTTCTCGTACTTGCAAGGAAGCGCAAAAGGGAGCCCATCTTGTACTGAGTGACCTGACGAGACACTCCAAACGTAGACCCTGATTAATACACCCCTCTCCCCCAATAAGGAGTCGAATAGGGATCATCCTGATGACCGAAGGTGGCCTTAATGGTTAGAATGTGGTTTGGGGCTCCTTTATAGTATACTTATAACTATAATAAGGAACCCTGAGGAATAATCTTGGTACCTATTTGGTCTTCGATATTAATCTCAGCCCCTTTAAAGAAAGGCGATCTGTTAATCATTGCTTTATATTGTTTGGATCCAGGTGGTCGCTGTGATAACGTAAATATGGAAGCTCAGAGAGCATGGCACAGTTGAAACTACCAGATACCCACGGAAGGTTCAGGGTTTAGGGTTTAGGGTTTAGGGTTTAGATGAAAAACAAATGCTTCTAACCGACACGCTAAGCTAGCCAAACAGTTGACCTCAACTCTCACTAAGTCACATGACTCTAGAATGACAAAAGGCGAAGGGTAGTTGTTTTTCAGTGCTGCCCGTTACGAAGGCCTTATCCGAAAACATGGACATAGAACGGCCAAAATATAAACGTCATATAGGGGCCTGGATGATTAGGGATTGGGGGCATAATCAAGTGCATTTGTTTAAGGAGCCCTGAGGAATAAGCTTAGCAGTTGTTTTGGGTCCCCCTGTATTGCATATGTTGTTGGGTAGTTCTCTAAATTAGGATCCCTTCTGAAGTTCCCGAAGTAGCACGGCACCGTTTTTAAAGGGACCCCTAATTTACAGAACTGCCCACATAGAACCCTTACATTACCCTTTATGGACACCCTTATAATTAAGGAACCCCGAATAGGGATCCAAATTTAGAGAACTACCCATGTAGAACCCTTAGATTACCCTTTCTTGAAACCCCTATGGAACCCTCTGAGGAACCCCAAAAAGGCACCCTAAATTAAGAGACCCTAAACCCTAAACCTTGCTCCAGGTGGCGACAGGTGACACGACCTTAGACCCTCTGCTTCAGACCCGAAACGATCGAAGCCCCAAGGGTGCACGTACCTGGATGGAATATACATATACAGATACACACGTACACATATATGCGTGTGTATATATTTCTATGTATATTATGTAGATACCCTTCATACCTACATCGGAGCTTCTGGTAGAACAAAGCTTCTGCTATACAGGCGCATGGACCCTGATGATGTGAACCCTCGAAATGCAGGCTCTGTATGCCATCGCCTTGGCAGCGCCACCTGCCACAAATTGGTGTGTTGCGGGTCTCCACGCTAAAGCAACGGCTCATAGGGGTTTGGGGTTTAGTCAGGGTCCTCGTAAACCTTGAGCCCGGGAAGTTAAACGTGGCCACAAACTCGATTGCCCAAAATCCTATGCCTGAACTGCTAAGGCCGTGAGCCCCCCAGATACTATAACACGACACCTTCTCAAAGGTCAAGGAGTGCTGAATGTAACCCCGGCAAACCTAAATGGTTGATCCCCCAAGCATTCATGGCGCGATAACTTCAAGCCTGAACCCTGAACGCAGAATGCTGCATCCTGAAAGAGTTCAGGGTCTAGGCTTTGTAGTGTTTGCGACTTCGGTTTTGCGGATATATGGCATTCGGCTAACCCAAGGGTCCAAGTATTCCTTATTATGGGCCTTTCGGACCTTCTTTTTGGATGCCAAAAATCAGTAAATGAGGACTTCCCTTACCCTGAGGGTCAGGGTTTCCTACTGTAGTTATACGATAATAGAGGCCAGAAACCCTATTCTATATCTTAAGGTGAAGGCCCCGATTAGATATGGGTACTTCTCTAAATTGGGGTCCCTTTTATAAGGGAGCCGTGCTATATTGGTGACCTAAAACAGGACCCGAATTTGGAGAACTACCCTTATAGTACCGTTATAGGAAGCCCATAGCAACCCTTGTAGAGCCCTTTAAGGAACCCCTGAAAAGGGGATGTAGGGTTTAGCATTTATGCGACTCGAGACTTGGTGTGAGACATCAGCTTCGACGGGGCATCCTGAGAACGAAGACACACCCTGCCCTGGACTGCAAATGAACACTGACATATAATATAAGCGTGATTTAGGGAAGTAATTATCCCCCATAGCAGCACGTAGGACCGTTTGAGTGTGTGTGTGTGTGTGTGCAAGTTGGGGCACACGTCAGGCAACAAGAGTCGCGAACGACATAGACTTTTACAGCCGCGCACACCTGTAAGCACAACTCAGGAAGTGACACATGAAGCTCGTCAGAGTTACCTGTTGAACCCTCAAGAAAAAACGCCCAAAGCTGAAAAGCCCCTCCCGCAGGATGTAAACACCGCAGCATCAAGGCACGCCCTTTCTTGTCTTGGCAGCTTGCCATCGCATATCTTGTTGCGACGCCTGGCTGCTCGAATTGGATGCTAGCATGCAATTCAAGCACCCTGAGCGTCCATGTAGTCATATAGTGTACACTTTGGCCTTACTGTAGACCCCATAACGGTGCTCTAGAAATATATACTACTCGTATATTCACACAGTATAGACTTTGGCCTTAATGTAGACCCTATAATATATATATATATATATATGGTCAGTGCCCAAGTATATACTATGTGTCTGCATAGACTCCCAGGGCTAGGAAGGAATTTCATACACCCAGCTTGGAAGCCCTTACCTCTCCGATCCGAAAGTTAAGCCGAAGCGGGATGCTCCCGGCTGCCATCAACCCCCTAACCCCAAAACCCTACACCCTGAACACTAAACCCTGAAGTTGGGGTATTAAGGTTTAGGGCCATCCTTACACCCTAAACCCGAGATCTGATCGCAAGAATTAGAGCATTGAAATGCTGCCGCTTCAGCTCGAGCTGCAAGCGGCTTTGAAAAGCATCCTGAATTCCTCCTTTCCGTTGCAGAAATGACAAAGTTTTCCGAGACCTCAGGGGGTGAAGATGCTCGGAAATCCACCTGGCAGGGGTGATTCGGATATACAAGGACTTTATACATACAGGTGTGTTTACGTGTATGTGTATATATGTATATGTACGCATGAGCTTAAGCCACACAAACGCACCCGACTGCTGTGTAGCTAGACACATAACTCGTGTATTGTGCGTGTGACAACAACACACTACTGTACTGCGGTAGGGCGAGAGTTTGACCCACTTGCTTCTTCTTGGAATTAGAGGCCCCTATTCCCCCGTAGAATCCTAACAACAGGGCTGTCCGGATACTCCTCCCGGAACATTAAAGTAGTATAATTTCAAAACGGCGTATAAAATACTGCGCTGGCCAGGCCACGTAAATCGCACTTTTCGGTACTCCGCTACTCCGCAAAATGTTTCAAGAGACGAAAGGCCCTGTAGGTCAAAACTTTCGTCCTTTCGATGTATTTCGAATATTCGAGGGGTCGCCGCGCGTGAAGGAACCCTCAGCCTTCGACCCTTGCCCTCACACTCTGAACCCTAGTTGGCCCGGCTGGGTCGGCTGGCCGGGCTGGGTTTGACCCGACCAGATTGGCAAGGTTGGGGATAAGACCGGCAAGGTTGAAAATAATACAGGCAAAGGTTGGGAATAAGACAGGCAAGGTTGGAAATCAGATGTTCAAGGTGGAAATGAAGATTCTCTTTCCCTAGGGGCGTA
>CAJNDV010032022.1:9248-22630 GCA_905221635.1 Symbiodinium sp. CCMP2456 | reverse complement strand
ACCCTGAACCCCAAACCCTCAAACCCGAATTGAATCCTAAACTCTAAACCCAAAGCCCTATACCCTAAACCCCTAAACGATGAACACCGAATCCCCAAACCCTCAAACAATAAACCCTGCAAGCCTTGGAGGATCCTTCAAGAAGGGACCCTCACACCCAAACCCTGCCCCAAACCCTGGCCGCCCAGGTTGACGTGTTTCACAAGACTGTTGTAAAGGATTTCAGAACGTCTTTTGAGGGTTTTATAAGGGTCTTAAAAGGCTTTTTCGGGTCCAACGAATGATTTATAATGGCTCTATACGGGCTTTCTGAGGGTTGTAATATTTTTTGATAAGGGTTCTAAGGTTTTGATTGGCTCTTTGTTGTCATTTTTTGATAGGGCAGGCCAGGTAGACGGATGTCGGGTTTCGGGTTAGGTCCTGGCGGTTTGCCACCTCTCCTCGTAAACCTGCGAAGCCGACAGAGCCGTGCCCAAATAAGGTTTAGGGTTTGGGGTTAATTTTTCGTGCATTGACACCCCTTAGACATGCTGTGAGCGACAAGAACCCGTATAACACCGTCATACAGAAGCCCCCTAACAAAGGGGACCCATGGGGCACTCCTCCGGAACGTCGAAGTCGTATAATGTTGAAACGGGGTATAAAATACTCCGCTGGCCACGCCACGTAATTTGACCTTTTGCCTACTCCGCTACTCCGCAGCAGGTCTGAGTAGATGAACGGCCCAGTGTGTCAAAACTGTTGTCCTCGCGATGTACCCACATATGTGGATAATCCATGAACATGGCTGATACGATATGACCTACTTATACCATACAACATACCTGCATCTGTGCGAACACGACCGTCGATCAATTTTTCACGGGTTGTGACTATGTGGTCATGCCCCGATTCTCAAAGTATCGACACAGCATGCATGCGTCACAACCTAGATAGCCGAGTGTGAGAGCGATTTCGTGATCTAGGTTAGTAGCGGGCTTCGGCGCACATTGTAGGAGCTTTGTTTGGGATGAAATATCGAGAAAACAAGGTGCCGTAATTCTTAAGTCCCCCTGACTCGGTGGAAACTTGCCGTACCCCAAACCCGGGCACCATTGAACAGTCATCTGAGCTTTGATGTAGAGCATGCCCATGGTGGATGTGCCCGATATCGGCGCTTTGCCCAAGTCCTGGAAACGGGAGAGCACGTCTAGCCGCGAAGATAGAGGATTCGCACTGCACTGTTTTTGGAGGCTGAATCATACAAATGCCTTATACCAAAGGTTCCTTGTACCCATATACTCTGCACAATGGCCCCGAAGTAGGAATGCGTTTTAAGCCAAAAAATACACTATAGATTATAGGTATATGGACACATCTAGGGCAACATGGGTCTTGTGTTCTGAAAGCCATCTTAGTCTTATCCTAAGCCCCTCGAGACTTGCTTTTGGAAACGAAGTGCCAAGGAAATTGAGCGCAGTGAAGTCCGTCCTGGATGCTGCGGCTGACAGCTTCAGCGACGTCTGCGCGGTCCACACTACTATTCCTCGGACGGTCGTGAATTGAAATCATTGCAAGAGGCAAACTTGCGCTGATTCCAAGCTTTCGGGCTTTGGGCTTAATTGCATTGGTCCCTGTAGGCAGCAGCACACATCGGCAGAAGCCCCTGAATCCCATGCACAAACTTTGCTCAACAGCACACCCCCCGAACTGAAGCCTATCCTACTGAGTGTAGGGTTCAGGGTTTAGGGTTATTACCAGCGTTTGATAACATGAAGACTGTATTGGGGATACCATCGCGGATAGGTTCCATCGCCAAAGCAACAAGTCGGAGCTGCGAACTACCGTTTAAGCTCCGGAATACCTACTGAGTGTAGGGTTCAGGGTTTAGGGTTATCACCAGCGTTTGATACCATGAAGACTGTATTGGGGATACCATCGTGGATAGGTTCCATCGCCAAAACAACAAGTCGGAGCTGCGAACTACCGTTTAAGCTCCGAAATACCTACTGATCATATCAGATACTTCTCAAAAAAAATGGCCTACAACTACATCTTCCCAGGCCCAAGTTCCGAAGTGTTGGGTGCGCTGGGTGCTAAGATTCCGACAGCTCGCATAAAAAGCCCTCATTACAACTCTATAGAATCACATAAACCCCCAAACAAGCCTCTGAAACTTTTCTTACATCGTCGCAAAGACTCCTGTACCCTAAACCTTAATCAGCTAAACCCGAAGAAAGAGAAGTGCCACGCAAGGCTCTGGGTGCAGTCCAAGACCGAGTGAAAGCTGAGGAGGTTGGGAAAAAGCCTGCGAGGCTCCAAGTTAACAGTGCAAGGTCTTCCTGGACCCTAAAGAGGCTACCTCTTTAGGGTCCCTTATTATGAATTCTTTATATAAGCCCTTAAAAAGGTAGGGCTTTTGGGGTTAAGGTTGGGTTTAGGTTTTACGGTTCAGGGTGCAGGGTTTACGAGTTTACGGTTTAGGGTAATATAAGGGTTAGTTAAGCCAGGTCTATAGGGTTTAGCGGTTTAGGGCTTGAGGTTGAGACATTTGGGTAGTTCTCTAGACTAGGGTTTCGTTTAGTAGCGTCCTTGTTAAAAGGGTGCCCTACTATATTGGGGACCTAAAGACAGACCCTAATTTAGAGAACTACCCCTTTAAGGAACCCCGAAACGAGGACCTTAATTTCGAGAACTACCCCATGTGAGTGTATGCAAGCGTATTCCAAGAATGCAACCGAGGGGTCTGCAAAGGGCCTACAGGGATTTAGCTCAGGATTTAGGGGTTAGGAGTTTAGGGTTTAGGGAAAGGGGTTGAGGGTTTCGGGTTTAGGGCGTAGGGTTTGGGGTGTAGTGTTTGGGGTTCAGGGGTGTGCAGGCAGGGCTTTGCAGTTTTGGAATTCTGAGCTTCGGGTTGAGAGTCTTGATCTTCAGTGTTATCACTGTCGTGAGAGGATTTAGTGGCTGAGGGCCTGGAGGTTCGTTTAGGGCTTTGGGCCTTGAGTTAAGAAGATGCTAAAGCCGCATTCGTCTAAACAACCATGAACCCCCGCAACCTCAAAACCCCCCAAAACCCCGAAGCCCCGAAGCCCTAAACCCCCAAACCCTCAAACCCCCAAACCCGTAAACCCGTAAACCCTAAACCCTAAACCCCGAAACCCCTGACCCTAAACCCCTAAACCCTTAAACTCGTGGCAGAGGCACTCCATCGCCGGCATGGCGGCGAAAAGTTCCAAGATCCACTGCCACCTTCCCGCTCTCCTGGCAGGCTGAAGCCCGAAGGGTGCTATGTGTACTACGGCTTCAACCGTGAGTTCCCAAATATAAGAGCCAAAATATCTAGGGTTTATATCTAGGGTTTAGGGTTGCTGTTGATGATCTAGATCCTGCATTACCCATAATCAGGAATAGACATTAAGTCCCATAGTCTAGGATCCTTAAGGTAATGCAGGATTTACATCATCCACAGCACGTACCTGGACGTGTTCCTTGCAGGGTTCCTTGATGGGTTGAGGGTTCGGGGTTCCTGTACAGCCTTCCGAAATAGGGTTTAGGGTTTAGTGTGTAGGGTTTACGGACATCGCACTATGTAGGGATACATTTTTTCTGGAATTACCATTGTGATTTAAGGAAGTATCCCTCATAACAGTACATGGGACCCTTGGGGAAAGTGGCTCAAGGTTGAGGGGCCAGGGATTCAGGGTGGGATTCTTGAACAAAGGGCTCATTTTCCATCTCCCTCTGTTTGAGAAGCCCCTCCAAACTCCGATACAACCAATCAGACCTGTGTCACACCTTTAACAGACAGCTTAGGGTTCAGGGTTTGGGGTTTAGGGTTTAACAACAGCTTTCCGAAACCCCTTAGCCCATATTTTGTGTCCTCTGTGTACACCCGTAGGACTTAAGACACCTCACATACCTTTTATACGCCCTTCTGTGTTCCCCAAACGTTCTTTGCCTACACCCTCAACCCCCAACTGCAAGCCCTAAGCCCTGAACCCTAAACCCTAAAACCTATATAAGCCCTAAGCCCTAAACCCTCAACCCTAAAACCTATACAAGCCCTAAATCCTAAACCGTCCCTAAACCCTAAACCTTAATTCGTCCCGAAACCCTCGACCCCCAACTCCCAGCCCTGAGCCCTCAGCCGATCCTACAGGCTCCAAGCGCGGCATTGCAGGCGATAATGTCCGGATCCCTGGGATGGAGTTCACACCAGAGGTCTATATCCATATACCTATATATTTTACCTGCAGGTATAAATCTACATTTCTATGTGTCTAAATACCCACACATCTATACCTACCATATATATATATATATACACCTGCATACATATGAAGTTAGATATACAGATCGACTTGAGTTTGGAGTCTAAGCTGAACATGTAGCTTAGCAGAGTCTTGATTTTGTGCTGTACTCTATGGAGCTATAGCTAGCCCGCGTAGACCTTCTGTTTTGAGGAAGAGGGTGTACATACATACATGTATATATATATATACACACATACATATACAGATATAGATAGATAGTGGGCTTAGCAATAACTCTCAGGCCTGACACAGGGTTTAGGGTTCTGAGGTTTTAAGAGTAGGGTTGAAGGTTTAGGTGCTTAGGGGTTTAGGGTTTAGGGTTTAGGTGCTTGCGGGTTTAGGGAAAAGTCTCAACTCCTGGGCTAAGGCTCAGCTGAAGCTGCGGCAGTCTGAAGAGAAGATGCCAGGACAGCTGCCACTGGCCTGCCTTTTCCAGCGAGCTCAGGGTGGCGCCGTAGAGAATAGTGTCCTGAAAAGGGTTAGGGTTTGGGGTTTAGGGCTTTAGGGTTTTAGGGTTTAGGGTTCCTGAAAACTACTTGGATGAAGTTAAGGGTCATGAAGGGTTTGTTGCACACATAGCGAGTCTTCTGAATTCTTGAGTAATGTAGCGGCCTTTATAATTAGAACATATATATATATATATATATATGCATTAAGGAACCCCCGTAATAGCATGGGTAATTATTTAAGCCCCTATATTACACAGCTTTGAGGCTCAAAGTGGCTCGACTGCCGAGCCTGCAGTGGTGAGGGGGATGCTTGCGAATGGAGGGCTTGCTTCCGGAGATGTCGCCCTAAACCCCGCACCCACTTGGAGGTTCATGGGTAGTTTTAAGTGGGGTTATAAGTAGGGTAACTATAATTATAACCCATATTAGGGGACTTATAACCATACTTATAACTACCCATGAACCTCCAAGCACTAAATCCTAAGCAACTGAGGAAGCGAACTAAGCCCAGAACCTAAGAGTCTGAGACTCCGCAGTTGCTGAATTCGGAAGCAATGCAGCTGACTGGGAAGAGATTTCGATGCAATTCATACGACTGTACGTAACCCTTTTAGGTGCCCTAAGTCCTGAACCCCAAACTCGAAAAACGCCTTTGTAAGCCCCAAACTCCAAACACGGATGGATCCGGTAAGTATGTGGGTAGTTCTCTAAATTAGGGTCCCTTTGGGGAGATCCTTTTTTATAAGGGTGCCGTACTATATTGGGGACCCAAAAAGGACCCTAATTTAGGTTCATGTACTTTGAATTCACATCTTGGACACCTGAGACGAGTTCAACTGAGACTTTGTCCATACGAACACAGTGCATATCTATGTACATGTCATTCATACGTTTATGACATTGACATGTATATCCACACCTGCACCTCTACATAATATATATATATATATATATTTTTCCATAAGTACGGAGCGAGAGAGAGAGAGAGAAATACTGTTTTATATGTAAATGTATGCATATACACATTGACATGACCTATACATGTGTGTATATATACACATCAATTGATTGGGTCAGTACATTACATTACATTACATAACATTACATTACATGACATTATATTCTTTTACTTATCAATGCAGAACTTTATACTCATTATCTTACTTTACATAACATTACAGTACAACACGGTACATAATCCTTACATGACATATACTACATTACAGACATGACAGTAAGCTACACTTCTTGCAGTACACTACACTACACTGCATTGAGTTGCGTAGCATTGCAATGCATTGCACTGCAGTACATCCACCAAACATCCCACACCCCACCTGTATAGGTGTGTAAGTATATAGAACTAGTATAGTTAGGCAGTTGCACATTTACCGTTTACCTCTCAAGTCTACATATGTGACGATAAGCAGACGAATCACACGAACAGTAAACAAGTCATAAACAAAAGTTACCAGATGCAATGGCGTGCGTGCATAGCGTGCGTATACATATATACATATATATATATATATGTATATATATGTATATGTACATTATGTATACAGCCCCACTCTCTTTCCCTCTCTCTCTATATACCTATACAGAAAGCGTCACACGTCACACTACAGGCGATAGAGAGAGAGAGAGATATCTATATATATATATATATATGCGTGGAATAATATGGGGCGATACGGTACAACACAACCGAACATCGCACATGACACCACCACCGTTTCGCCGTGCCACCCCTCGCAGCCCATCTCTCGGCAAAGAGCCCACGAGCTGCAGTGCGAGTTCCCACGCAGCACCCTGGCAGGCCCACGGCGGTCGAGAGAATCGGGCTTGATGGGGTTCTCTTCAGGTTCCTTTGCGGGATCCATAAGAGTTCTGTCAAGCTTTCGTGTTTCGGGATTTAAAGGTTTATGGTTTAAAGTGTTCAGGGTTCTCAGGCTTACGGTACATGGCTGTAGGCAAGCAGGGCGTTGACTTACCGCTTAGGGATTTAGGCGTGGGGGTCTTACTATCACTACAAACGAAATTTTTATGGTTCAGCCCACGAGGTAACAACCGAAAACGAAGCTACTGAGCGTGGTAACCGGATTCATGTCAGCGCAACACACCCTAACCCCTCAGGTGCCTACTATATTGGGCACTACAGCCCCTACCCCAAGGGTTCAAGTACCTAACAATCATATACTCTCCCAAATAATAACCTACATAACTACTATCCGAAACCTAAGTACCTGATTATTGGGTCCTTTGGACCCTTGGGGTTAGGGACAACTGGACATGCTGAAGGGGAGATGAGCAAAACCTGACACGGACCATGCCGGGGAACCAAGCTACATGCCTGTACACTGCAGAACCAGAACCGTTTTAGGGTTAGGGTTTAGGGTTTATAATAGGGTTTAGGGGTTTATAGTAGGGTTTAGGGTTTATAATAGGGTTTAGGGTTTATAGTAGGGTTTAGGGTTTAGGGTAAGGAAGTACAAGCCTTAAACACAGAATAACGAGATAGGGTTTCTGGATACATGCCCGCACAAGCATATACCGCATAAATGACAGAGGCCATTCATTAATCATCATAACCCTGCGTGCAAAACATGCAAAGCAAGAGCCAAGCCCAACCGCCACGCCAGTCTGCGAGACCCTAAACCCTAAACCCTCTAGTAGAAGCCCAAAAGTTGGAAACCCACTAGCCTCAATCCTGAAGAGTTCTGTTTAGGGAATCCCGGCACTATTTGTCCTTAATCCGGTTCCCAACTTTTTGGGGTTTGCTATACACCCGACCTGCTCGCAGGCGCTGAGGGCTGCGGAATAACTGGAGATGTTGCGCTGAAGCCTGACCTTCCAAGAGATCGGAGCGGCTTCTTGGGGCTTGGAGCTGAAAGGTTTGAAAGGGCTTAGGGTTTAGGGTTTAGGGTTTAGGGTTTAGGGTTTAGGGTTTAGGGTTTAGGGCTTAGGGTTTAGGGGGTTGGGGTTTATAAGGGTTAAGGTTCTGGGTTTAGGGTTTGGGTTTGGAGTTTACGGGTTAGGGCCGTTAGGGGTTGTCGAGCCTAGATTTCAGGGTCCATGGCTTCAAAGAGATCGGACTTCTGCTTTCTTGTCCAGCACCCTCGCAGCACCCTTCGATAAGGACCAGGGGATTTAGTGAGCGGGTGCGTTTTAGCGTTTAGGGTCTTGGATTGCGCAAAATGGGGCAAAACCGAAAAATCCACCTTGAGTGACTGTAGCTCCAGATGTAAAGCCTACAGCAGAAGCAATTGCAGCGCACCTCACAACAAAGCAACCTTCGGGGCAGGAACTTGTCTTTTGCTAGTCCAGTTGCAGCTGCTGAACCTTAAGACTATGAACATAAATTACCAGCAACTGAGGCGTCTCTCTCTTCACACGCAGTAGGTCAGTACGCTGTCTTTGCCGAGTTGTAGAGTTGCCTGAGTCGGAGCGCCAGAATAAAGTCATGATTGTTTTGGATCTGCGTCATAGCTCAAGGAACAAGCCGAACGACGACAGGCGACTTCAGTAATTACCCTCATCCCCCAACCGTCACTGAACATGGTTCCCTAAAGCCTACATCCATAAACTGCACATCCAAACCCTCTCACCCCCCCTCCCCCAAAAAAACAAAAAAACTGCACCTATCCCCCACAGCCTACACCCCAAGTGCCTTTGGCATAGTGTCGAAGAAGTGCAGGGCCAGCTGCCACTGTCCGCCTTTCTCGCAGGCGCTGATGGCGGCGCTGTAACCTCGGCTGCTCTACCAACGGCTTCCTTTAAAAGGGTTCGAGGCCTACTAGGACGGTTACTACAAGGACTACTAGAAGGGGTTACCATAACTTACTATCAAGGTGACTATAAGGGGTACTATACGAGCTTCATAAGTGTTTAAGCCTAAGCCATGCTTCTTGGCTTACAGTTGGGCGGAGGAGAATTGAAACGTAGAGGTTTAGGGTTTACGGTTCAGGCTTTAGAAACCCTAAATCCTAAACTTAAACTCACAGCGCAGCTGATGGTGTTCGGCTCGACGTCGGTTTCAGGCATGTCATAGAAGAGCTGCAAAGCCTGGACGATCCTAAAATCCAAAATTAAACCCTACACCCCTGAACCCCTCAACCCTAAACCTCATAAACCCATAAACCCCTAAACCATGAACCCTAAACCCCTAAAGCCCTCAAGCCCTCAAGCCCGAAAACCCAAGGGAGATCTAGGTGGATCATACCCAAGCAGAGCTCGTGACATTTGTACCGTTGGCTGCTAGAAACTTGCACCGGTAACCCAATATCCTTGCCTAGACCCCCGAAGTCCTCTCTGAACACCCGTGAAACCAAAGCCTAAATGGTACGACCTAAGCTGAAAGCCTAAACCCCAAAAGTATGAACCCGAAACCCAAAAACCAAAACCCCTGAGGCCCCAGCTAGCTTGAAGCCGTAAGGGTAGGTTGTGAAGGTCACATTGGGGTCTTAATCACTGGGTTTAGGGTTTAGGGGTTAAAGTGTAAGTACGCATAATGCGGAACCCTCAGGAAACACTGTTGGATATTCAGGCTTCGGGATTAACTTCAACCCAAACCCAACAACACCGAACCCTTTTCGCCCAAAGTTAGCATTCTACTTGGGACCAACCCCAAACTAAAGTTCGAAAACTTCTACTAAGGTTTGGGTTTAGGGTTCAGGGGTTTAGGGTTCAGGGGTTTAGGGTTTAGGGTTGTTGCTAGGAGCCTGAAACCCTGAGCCCTCTCTGGGGTGTCAGATTCAGGGTTTAGGCGGTTTAGACCTGTCGGGCTTTTAGGGTGTAGGGTTTAGGGTTGAGGGATTCATTAGGGTTTAGGGATTAGGGATGGGTTTAGGGATTAGGGTTTAGGGATTAGGGTTTAGGGTTTAGGGCTGAAATTACGAGTCATACGGGCTGAGCATCGTGAGTAGTTCTAAACCATTGTAATACCGGGGGGTTTAGGGTTTAAGGGCTTGGGGGTTTGGGGGTTTAGGGTTTAGGTGTAGGGTTTAGGGTGTAGGGTTTAGGGGTTTAGGGTTTAGCACTCGGGGAATGCCGAAAGGAAGGACACTACCAGCAATAACTATGAACCTGTGCTACAAATGCTTATGTCTGCAGGGGTCTAGCGTTTAGGGTTGATTGCGATCCTTAAAGGAACCTTCAACCGATCCCCTTAAAAGAATACCTTACAGGAATCCCTTAAACAGGCACCCAAAGAAGCCCTGATTGGATCTGAGATGCCCCCGAAACCCTCAAAGTATGAACCCTGAACCCTAAACCCTGGACCCTAAACGGTAAACCCTAAACCCTAAACCCCTAAACCCTAAACCCTAACCCTAAACCCTGAACCCTAAACCCCTAAACCCTAAACCCTGGACCCTAAACTGTGAAGGAACATCCGGGGCCTTCTGCCAGGCCCCACTCTTCTCGCAAGCACTGATGGCAGCGCTGAAACCTTCGTTGGCTCTGCGGTTTTGCTGGCGGCTTTGGGGCTCCAGGCTCGAGGACTTAGGATTTAGAACTTACGTTTAGGGGGTTAGGCTTTAGGACTTAGAATTTAGGGTTTTGGGGTTACGGTTGAAGGTAACATGTTTTTGTTTTTTGTTGAGCAGCTTTCAGGTCTGGACAAGAAACTAGGGGTTTTACAACGATCCTGAGGTCTGCAAACCAACTTTACCGGGTTTGCCGGGTTCCACAATGGCCTCATCGAGCTTTCTATGGTGTTAACAGACGGGTATCGGGTTGAATGGGTGCTCCGTAAGGTTTAGGGTGTGGCTTGAAGGGCTTAGGTTTGTAGTGTACGTCCAAGGCATAATGTAGACGCTGTCGACCTCTGATGCATGAATCCCCTCTCCTGTCGGACCTCAATCTTACTAATGTAGGGGCCTTAATAATTAGAACAGGGTTTGGGGGTTCCTTATTATCTTTATAGTAAAATAGACCCCAAGACCCTATTCTAATCATTAAAACCCTTAGATGGTCCCTAAACCCTTAACCTAACATGTCAAAGGAAAATGAGCTACGAGGATGAACCCAGGGTCTACAGTCGACATGAGACAGGCTTTTGGTCTCTTTATCTGCTCCTTATACTGTGTTATAGCTATATACTATATATTGTAATAAAGATCCCTGTATACAGCCTCTTAAGACAGAAACCCCAAGTAAAGAGACCACCCACCTGTATAAAGTCTACATGTAAAGCCAAATCCTGAACTTCTGAACCCTAAACTTGGAGCCGAGAAGCTGATGACGTTGGGCGTGAGGGACGCTCCTAGGCTCTGGTGTCCGAGAGAACGATAGGGGCCTTAATGCTTCGAACAGGGTTTCATAGGGCTCCTTAAAGGGTTCTATAATAAGGACTACTTTCAGGGTTTAGGGTGTAGGGGCCTGAAAACTTCGAATTGGGTTTTGAGGCCCATTATACTAGAAGCTTAATAAGGACCCCACCCTCCCCCCCCCCAAAAAAAAAAAAATAGTATAGGCAACTGTGTCGGCCCCTACTTTACGGCTTCAAGGTTCAAGGTTTAGGGTTTAAGTTTAAGGTTTCGGGGTTTAGGGTTTAGGGCTTAAGGTGGTGTCATCGAGCCGAACTGAAGTTACTGTGACCTAAGGCTTGTCAAGGGTTGTGCAGAGCGGTTGAGAACATGGTTTAAGTCATCGCCATAGGCATATGTATGTGTGTGTATATATATATATATATGTAGCTGGTCTTGTTGTGGCAAGCCGGTAAGGAACACCTTTGTACCATATACTTATGGACCTGTTAAGGTAACTAGTTCATGCTGGGTATCGTATTCAACAATTCAATCTTCTAATCCTTCTTGGGTTTAAGTAGCCATAGAAACGAAAAACAGCCTAAACCCACCCCCAAGTTGCTTTAAAAGAGCAAAGGCTCCTGGTATGCTGTGGAAGATCTGCAGAGCCATCTGCCAGTGACCTCCCTTCTCGCAGGCACTGATCCTTAGCTTCAGGAAGTTTAGGGTTGCCGAAATCGCACCCTTGAAGGGCAGGGAGCGAAGAGCGACGGTTCAGGGTTGGTTTGGGTACCAAGCGTTTAGGATTTTGGGGTTCTGGAACTGCCTTCCGATTCCCTGAAACATGAAACTTGTGATGACGCTGCTTCTCACTGATTC
The DNA here is from genome assembly GCA_905221635.1 of Symbiodinium sp. CCMP2456. Taxonomy (NCBI): domain Eukaryota; class Dinophyceae; order Suessiales; family Symbiodiniaceae; genus Symbiodinium; species Symbiodinium sp. CCMP2456. The sequence continues at coordinate 10,762 of CAJNDV010032022.1, read as the reverse complement.
CCACGCCCCGTGCACCCTACTTACCACGAGAACTAGCCCGAAACCCTGAACATTCAACCAAAACCGCTGATCCAGAAGCCTCGCGTATAGGATACACAGTGCCGTGAAGTAGCTATACAGGCGCCCTTTTGAGGGCCGACGTATATACGAATCGGGTGAATGGATCCACATATAGCATCAATTAAGCACTAAGGCACTAAACAGAATCCTGAGGGACACTAAACGGATCCCTTACAAGATCCCCTTAGACCCCCAAGTATACAAATCGCTGGACCCTCGGGAATTAGAACTTCAGAGGCAAGTGTCACAGAGCCGAAGGTGACGATGGTGGGGGCGAGCTTGGCCCGTGGAAGGGCCGAGAAGAGCAGCAATGCCTGTACTGAGTTTCATTTCTAGAGTTGTATCGGATTCTACAGGAATCCAAACGAAGGGTTTGAGTATAAAAATGGTTAGGGTTTGAGGCTTTGTGGATCAGTGCTTCAGGTCTCAGGAGGCTTCGGGGAATTTGGATTTAGGTTCTGCATTCTAGCGCGATAACACAACGTGAGCCAAACATACGCTCCTTGGGATCTCAACAAGTGGTGCAGACTGTCGACAGGCTCGTCTGACAAGCGAATTCAGCGGCATTTGCTGCCTTTTTACCGGGGTTTCCAGGCCTCTGAACCTGCACACAACCTAAACCCTAAACCCGAAACCCTAAACCGTGACAAGTCCAAGCGACTTGCTGCCACTTCCCGGCTTTCTCGCATGCGGTGATGGTGGAGTTGTAGCCTAGGTAGGACAACGAGACCGGATCGCAGCACAGTCAATGTAGACACCTGAATCATAAAACTTTTCTTGAAAGGCTCCAGTAATTCTGTTATTGGGATGCCTACGGTAAGCTATAATCATAAAGGGAGCAGGTTCTTAATCAGGGGTCTATATTGGAAGAAGGACCGCGCCCTCACCCTAGCCCAGGGCTCTAGCATCGTGCCAGGAGTTGAGGCAGTGAAGGGTTTAGAATGCAAGGACACAGCATGAGGCAATTCTTTTTATTGAAGTATATGTCAGGCTTTCCGACATGGGCCAAGTAGTTAATAACATGAAAAGTTCTCGAGCTCTCTGATAGAGCATGGAGTACCCTGTGTGCACCGGGACTTCAGCGCTGTGAAGAAGTCCAAAGTTTTGGGTGTGGGATTCGGGGTTCGTTGTGGTGAGCAGATTTCATCTTCAAAATCACCCCTGAGGCATCGAACAAGAGCGAGCTTAAGGCAACTCTCCTGTGGCAAAGCAGCATTTAACATCTGAGAAAACATGAATGCAATTCACACCTCCTTGACCCTTATACCCAGCAAAGCCAATATAGGGGCCGCAGTGATTCCCAATGTCACTTTGAGGCTTCCTCATTAAAAGAAAAGCCAAATGGGCCCCCAAACCAAGGCCCCTACACTAAATCACCAATATTCCTTAGGTTCCTTGTTATAAATATGGTATACTGGGCCCCAAGACCCTACTCTAAATTATTAAGGCCCCTA
>CAJNDV010032021.1:0-35058 GCA_905221635.1 Symbiodinium sp. CCMP2456 | reverse complement strand
TAGGGGTTTGGGGGTTTAGAGGTTTTTGGGTTTTAGTGTTTAGAGTTTGGGGGTTTAGGGGTTTAGGGTTTGGGGGTTTAAGGCTCTTTTTGAGTTTACCCAGAGACTGCACCTGTTCCCTTATGAAAAGGAGGCCTAGGGTTGAGGGGCTTAGGGCTTAGGAGTTTAGGGCTTAGGGAGTCTAGCTTAAATTCTGGTGCCTTTGTGCTACTTCCGCTATACTCCTCAAGAAGAAGCATCCCTACTGGAAGTCACCCCCTGTCCCGGGTTTAAGGCTCGTCGGCTCAGGCTTCCCAGGGACTACCACAGGTACTACAAGGTTATAGCAGCTTAGGGTTTAGGGTTTAGGGTTTAGGCCCTATAAGCCCTGAGCACCCGAAACCCGAAAATCCGGGAAACAAAATTGCAGACACCCTAAAATACAAACCTAGACCCTAAAGGCACTTTTTTCAACAATGCGAAACCCTAAAGCATGCCAAAGCCTCACTGTAGGAGCCTTCATGATTAGAACAGGGTTCTGGGTTAGATTAGAACAGGACTCAATCAATATATATATATATATATATATAGATTAAGGAACCCTACAGACTGTCGTATGTGTACATATCACCAAACTCTAATGTCATGATCATATATGCATTAAAAATATATAGCATATATATATATATTATATATATATATACATACACATGTTCTGTGCTTCAATATTCACCCTATACGGGCCCCATACCCTAAACCATAAATTAAGAGCACCCAACCTCCGAGGAGGCGGCGGCCAGGCGCGCGGACAGTTCTGTCGAGGCGCCGGCGCCCATGGCGTTAGCAAGGGTTCCTTTAAGGGGTATGATAGGACTACAGGGTTGTATAATAAGGTTTTATAATAGGGTACCCTTTTAAGGGCACTATAGGGTTCTACAAAAGGGTTGCTTTAAGGGGTTCCTTAAAAAAAAATTGCTATAAAGGCTTTACGAGTTTGGTTGGGATTTTTGTGCTGAGAGCTTGGGGTTTAGGGGCGTTTAGAAGGTTTCGAAACGGGACAAGGAGGGCTGGGAAGTCTTCGGTAATTTCCATATTTTAGCCATGCGCTCCAGGTTTCTTTCCCCAGTTGCTCGCGACTTACAGTGTAGGGGCCATGCGGGTTCAGTGGTGGTTGCCGGGTGCCTGTGGCGATGCTACTGCACTGTTGTACTTGCATTGAAAGACTGTATTGAGACTGTGTGTGTCTGAAGGATGTCTCCTGGCTCACATCCAGTGAGTCTATGGGGCTGCCAGCTTAGACATGTACGGTTTTGGTAGTACTGTGCTTTTCCCTCCCCGGCGGCTTCTTGTAGCAGATCTCAGCGGCTGCGATGTGCCGGAAAGTCGGATGTTGGCGTCGATGGAGGGGCCAAAGTCCCAGTGCTACTCCACTCTATGGCTTAGCACAGGCTGACAGACCAAGACATATGCATATGTGGAAAACACTTACCTATCATCTCATGTAGGAGCCCTAATAATTAGAATAGGGTTTTGGAACCCATTATAATGTAAGTATAATAAGGAACCCCCAAAGCAGTATAGGCAATCATTATTTAGGCCCCTACATTATTATATATATAGTATTCGATCACATTCCAGATGCCGGGTCCGGGCGTTTTGGCCGAGGGGTTTATCGGGCCAGGGCTCGGCAAACTTTGCTGTCCTTCACAGAACTTTGACTCTTAATATAGGCACCTTGATAATTGGAATAGGATTTTGGGGCCCTTTATGCAAAAAATTATAATCAGGAACCCTCCAAAATAATATTGGTAATTACCCTAAACCCTAAACCCTGGTGTTGGGGTCTATTATATTATGATCCTGATAAGGAACGCCCCAAACAAAATATATATAGAATCTGTGATTTTTGTTAGGCTCCTTGCTTAGATACCCAGCTTCGAGGAGCATCCTCCTGCCCCTAACTTTTAGCGCTCTATTGGTAGGTTTTCTAAATTAGGGTCCCTTTTCATGTCCTTTTTTATAAGGGTGCCGTACTATAATGGGTACCTAAAAAGGAACCCTAATTTAGAAGGGACCCTAATTTAGAGATTTAGAGAACTACCCCTATGGTGACAAAGCATTCCGGCAAACCACACCTGGCCTCTTCAGCTGCATACCGGAGGACTCGCACCAGGCACGCGGCCTCTTATGAGTGAGGTTCTCCGGTTTAAAGTTGCTTCGAACTTTCGGTCTATGTTCGGATTTCATTCGTGCTGGTCGGGAGGTCCTCCTAATTGCTGAAGAACATTGCATTAGTTGTTTTCCATCGTTTCATGGCCGACAGAGAGCTCTTGACCGCCATCCCACATCGAATCCAGGACTTCGTGATGTTTGGTGAATCCCAGTGTTGGGGTCTGAAGCCTCTTGGCCTGTGCGTGATGAAATCACCTTGACAACGGCAGTAGCGACGTCGATATCCGCCGCGAGATTGTTCCTGGGCTCGCAGCTGCCCATCTCGGCGTCTCCAACACATCCTGGCTGCATGACTTGCTGTTTTTCGAGTGGCACTCGACGATGGACGCAACGACCGAGAGCTGGGTACAGGAGCTGATGGCGCAGCTGTCATTTGCCCATGCACAGATCGCAAGTTTAGCGTTCGTGATCCTTGGGCATGCGTCAGCCACGCCGGATCCCTTAAGCAGAGACTTGGGGATGTGACCATACAATGCTTCGCTGGCTGCACGGCGGAACTTCCCGAGATATGGCAGTTTCCGAAAACAAGGGGTACCTTATTCTGGGGTCCTTGTAATAGGGATCCTACTATTTAAGTTACTATATTAGGGTCCCCTATTTTCGGAAACCCCCATATGGAAGGGATGTCCGATGCCACTGAGCTGTCGCTATGCAAGACTGAGTAGGCAGGCCAGCGCAGGAGGAGGCTGGCGCCAAGTGCCCGGTCAGCTCCAATCAGCACTGTCAGTGGGACCTCTCAGAAAATTCTGCCAAGAGTTCATTGAAGCCCGACCAGTCAGGCAGGTTTCGTCACATTGAGAGAGTAATCCCTAAACCCTAAACAGTAAATCCTTGCTGGCCATTTGTGCCGAGGGTTTTGGCTGGCAGATGCCATCCTCCAGGGTTTGTGGCCTGACATCCTGGGCTTAGGGTTTAGGGGTTTAGGGTTTAGGGTTTAGGGTTGAGTTTGTAAATTCGAATCCGTTGGATTCCGGAGGAGGGAGGGCACGGGGGCCAGCTGACTGAATCCGGCTTCGGCTGTTCATCCGATGCCTTCGGAAGCTGCGGCGGCTCCAGCGATCTTCCTGCTTCTGCCTAAACCCTAAACCCCTAAACCCTAAATCCCTGAACCCTTAAACCCTAAACCCCTAAACCCCTAAACCCTAAACCCCTAAAACCCCTAAACCCCTAAACCCCTAAACCCTAAACCCTAAACCCGGTCTTCTTCATTTCTTCAGCCCTTGACGCCGGGTCTCGGCCCCTTCGGCCCGACATGGCCGGCGACCTTAACGGCCACATCGGAGCAACTACAGCAATGACAACCCGAAACCCTAAACCCTAGGGTTTAGGGGTTTAGGGTTTAGGGTTTAGGGTTTCGGGTTTAACAGCGTTTAGGGCTTCGGGCTTAGGGTTTGGGGTGTAGGGCTTAGTGTTTACGGCTTAAGCTTGAACTGAGCCAAAGCCAAAACCCCACTTTAAGCCCTCTGCTCCAAAACCCCTGTTTGCAACAGGCTTTCCATTTTGCCCGGAGTTGAAGTAAGCAGCCCTAGCAGCTTGACTGCTGAGCCAGCTTTCGCATCCGCCGAAACCCCTAAACCCAACACCCTGAACCCTAAACCCTTATTTTCACAAGGGACTTGACTGCTGCCCTTACTGCCCAGCTTGACCCACATGACGGTACTCATGACTGCAATGCCAGACCGGCCACTTCGCGGCTCGAAGCTTCAGGCACAACTTGGTACGACACGACTTTCCAAAAAATTCTCATACAACTTACCAGTGGCAGCATACAGAGTATGCGCAAAGAGATCAAACGTATCTTGCGGGAGGAGAACCTGAAAGGCCAGCTTAAATAGCGAAGCACCACTTGCAGAATATCGAACATATCCGCTGCTGGATCAAAGGACAATCTCTGCCACCCTTCTGCGACATCCAACCAGATGGCAGTCGCAAACTCTGGGCTCCACTGCATTGTGCTTGTTCCCTTTTGCCCTAAACCCCTCTAAACCTCCTCTCACGAGCTCCCACATCCATGAAAAAAGACCTTGAAGAACCCTGACAGTCGCCTGAAAGAGCCCTTACAACCCTAAACCCTCAAATTTTTTTGAGCCCCTTTTTTCACAAGCGACTCTGCTGCTGCCCTTACTGCCCAGCTTGACCCACAAGACAGTACTCATGACCCTTAAACCCTGGACCCTAAACCCTAAATCCTAAACCCCTAAACCCTGAACCCTGAATCCTAAGCTCTGAACCCTAAACCCCTAAACCCTAAACCCTGAACCCTACATCCTAAAACCTAAAGCAACCTAACCCGGCCTGGTAGCCCGGGAAACAGGTCCGGCTCCTCTTGCGCCTAGAAGCCGCGGTTTGAAAAAGGAATTGCAAAAGGCGGGTTCAGGGTTTAGGGTTCAGGGTTTAGGGCTTAGGGTTCTAAATCCTTAGCCCCAAACCGCAAAGGCCTAAGGCCTAAGGCCGCGACCTTGACTAAGTACCTGCCCTTGAACCCGAAACTTTCCCCCCTGCACCTAAGAGGCCGCTACCTTCACGACTAGTGTAGGGGCCTAAATAATTGCCAATACTATTTTGGGGGGCTCCTTATTATATAGTTTTAGTATCATATATTAATTAGAATAAGGGTTTTGGGGGTTCCTTTTTACATAGTTATAGTATAATATACTAATTAGAATAAGGGTTTTGGAGGTTCCTTTTTATATAGTTATAGTACTAGATAATCATTAGAATACGGGTTTTGGGGTTCTTATTATAGTTATCGAATACTGCGATAATTTGAATAAGGGTTTTGGGGGCTCGTTGTAGCTATAGCATAATATGCCCCAAACCTATTCTAACCATTCAGGCCCCTATATTAATGCCTTCGGGGTCGGGTTTCGTTTAATGTTGCGGACGCGCGGCAGATCCGTCCATCAGAACCATAATAATATCAAATTCGCCCAAATGCAGCAGTGCAATCGTGCGCCACGGTGACTGCGCTGATCGGAGTCATTAAAGTCTTCTTCACAAGCATCACAGCATGAATACAAGACTGATTGCAATACTCTGCAATGATCACAGCACTGAGAACAACTGCAGCCCCTGCCCTCAAGCTTGCATGTAGCGTTTCTACAACGAGAGAGACGTCGTAAGAAAGTGGTGCGTTTAGGCGCGGATGATTTTGGAGTTTGGACCTTGAGGTTTAAGCGGCTCGGGTGGGCCGAAGATTCTTCGGGAAGATGCTACCAACGCCCCGTGCGTTTCAGCTGGAAGGACGGGCTGGCAATCACTCCATATCAATTGCTGGTGGTGATATCAATTGCTGGTGGTGGTGGTGATGGTCGTGGCCGTCGCATGCCGGCGACGCAGCATTGGTACTCAGGAGCGGCAGTCGTCGCCGCAACTTCAGCGGAAACACAGTGGCATGTAGTGGAACGGTCCCCGCCCTGCATTGCGCTGAGGCCCACACTGGCCGAGCAAGGTCCTGAGCTGTCTGACAGCGGATTTCTTGGATTAGGCTGCTCTTGATTACTTTTGATGGTCCTTCAGCAGCAGACATGCAAGAAACCCAAGGGCACCGCAGCCCGAACGTACCACAGCCACTGGCAGGACGAACGTCTGCCGTGTGAGGGATAAAAAACTTGCACCCCAAGGCCGAAAACATTTTTCCATATCTCCCGCTTACGGTTTAGGGTTTAGGGTTTAGGGTTTAGGGTTTAGGGTTTGCTACCCCTTGCCCTCCTAGGAAGAATGGAGCATCATTGAAAGTTTGAGTTACCTACACGCCTGTCAACCAAGCCTATGCCCCAACCGCCCCCGAACCCGAAACATACACAGCCAACCATAAGCCCCAGGTTCTGGAACCCTAATGCCACGCTGGCGGCTCGCCTCCAAGATTGTGCTTAAAGGGGTGGGGTGGGCTCAGTGTACTTATGTGACATCTATCCAGCCAGCAAGCCAGCAAGCCCTCCACCCAACCCACGCATGCAGCATGCAAGATGCATGGAAACACGATATGTGCAGACAGGTATACATGTGTTGAAATGAAAAATAATAGCCAATCGGACAGGGTGCAACAAGCACCATGGCACCAAAAACCGAAGGCACTTGGGTTGATGCTTTCGGATGTGAACCACCTCAAATATTGACATTGGTCCTGAAAATTCTTTCGCAACCCTTTTTTGCATCCAGCCTGCAAGAGCCTCTGCTGGGAACCTAACGAGGGCTTAGAGCAAACCTGAACCCCTATACCTCCACCCTAAAGATGAACAAAAGCCGGAGCCGAGCTTCGCGAAAAACTCCTTGCCCAGGTCCTCCTGCACCTCACCGCCCCGAGCATCTGCGTAGGCGAGCAGACCTTCCGTCCGCTTTTTGGGGGATCCCGGGTCAAAAATTAGGGTCCCTTTTTCGGCTCCTGAAAGGAATCTATAAGGGTTTCTATAAGGTTCCTATAAGGGAATTCTAAGGGTCTAATGTGGGTGGCTCTCCAAGGCCAATCCGTTCGAAGGCATCTGAACGAAGGTGACTTGACGCCCTGGCCTTCATAAGAATAGGGTTTTGGGGTAGAGCATAATACGGTCACAGTATGTTTATCTGGGGGCCTATTAGGGGATGCTTTCACCAATTCTTCCGACAAATTAGCAACGCTGAATCTGGAGGCCTGGATCCTGTCTTGCTCAGAGTGCACAATCGGTTCGGCCTTCAAACCCAAAACCCAAAAGCCGGCTTTTGCTACAGCGTGGCGGGGGAAGAAGATGAAGAGAGCCGCGAAAGTACGAGGCACCCTTCCGGCTCGTCACAGGGCGAGTTCGACTACACGCCCTGGCCATACCAAGAAGCTCTACACCCAAAACACTAGATCATGAAAACCCCATTGAAAACCCTGAGCACTGCAGAGCCCTGGACTGACATCCTACAGCCTAGACCCCCTAAACACCCTTCAACCCTAAACAAAGATCCTTGTCAAACAGCCCTTACAGGAACCCTTTTCGGAACACTTTATAGACCACTATAGGAGCCCTTTGGTTGAAACCGGACTTGATGACTATAGGAGCCCTAAACCCCAAACCCGCCTTCCGCCGCCTCCTGAAGCTCGAAGTCTTGGCCGAGGACACGGCCGGCCTGGCAGGGTTTATAGGGGTTTAGGGTCTGGAGTTTAGGGGTTTTAGAGTTTAGGGGTTTAGGGTTTTAGGGGTTTATAGGGGTTTAGGGTTTAGAGGGGTTGAGGGTTTCAGGGGGTTTGGGGTTTATAGGGGTTTGGGGTTTATAGGGGTTTATGGGTTTAGGGGACATGGGGGTTTCGGCGCTCACTCTCGGACACTCCAGGCGAGGCATGTGGTTCGAGGTCTGACAGAAGTGAAACCTACACATCTGGTGCGGGTATTCGGAACACCAACAAACGTATCCCGTAAGGAGCTCCACCTGCTAAGAAACCGAACCCGCTCGCACCCAAGGGCCTGAGGTCCACAAGTCATCATGGATCGAGCTTCTCTAAACGTAAACCCTTTTTGCAACTTGCCCCTAAACCCTAAACCCTAGGAGTGCAGGGCGGGAAGAAGGGCTTATGGTTTACGGCTGATGGAGCAGCTTTTGGGGGCTTTGAAACCGAGGGCTCCTTCGAGAATTTCGAGAGGTTTCTCTCACGATTTCTGGCTTTGGGCAATGAGTGTGGGAGTTTCGAGAACCGTTCTATAAGATTTCGGTGAGGGGTCGGGGTATACACAAGTCTACCCGTATGCCGGATAGGTGTATACATATATAAGCACACACACACACACACACACCTACCAGCATAGTCATGGGCTTGTATAATCTTCTTGGTACGTGAATGTTTCGCATCCGAGCTGCAACACCCAAGGATTTTGGAGAGTTCTGAGTCCGCCGGCCGGAGGGGAAGGATTCGCTCAGATGGGGTTAGCGTCCCGGTTTACGGATCAGGGCTTACGGCTTAGCCTTCGACTTCTGAACTCGAAGGTCTAGCAAACATAGAAACCCGAAACCCTAAGCACCCTAAGTGCCAGGTGGCAAAGCCTGAACTCTGAGCCCTAGCAGCCCCAGCCCCCAACTCCCAAAAGCTTCAAAGTCCAAAGTCCCGAACTCTGAAACTCATTGGCTAAAGCCTCTGTCTGCAGATGTACACGATGTGCACATGTCTGCATCTAGACATGCTAAGAAACCTGTAAACGGATGTGAGGACGCGTGAGTCCCAGGGTACCCGATCCTGAACCCTCACCCAACCCTAAACCTTTCAACCCTTACACGCTTTTGAGTCACGGTCGGGATGCCAAAACCCTGCAGCCCTTACTGCCCCTAAACTCTAAACCCTAAAGCCCCTTTAGGGCTGCCTAAATAATCACCTATACTATCTTGGGGGCTCCTTATCACAATTCTAGTAGAATATACCCCCAAAGCCCTATTCTAATTACTAAGGCCCCTACATTAAACCCTAAAAGAGCAGATCCCTCCTAAGGCCTCCATCTTGGAGACCAGGAGATGCCGGAAGGCCGTCCAGTTCTTGCTGTCGCCACAGTCCAACCTGGAGGCAGACGGGGGCGGGGGGCTTTACTTTAGGGTTTAGGGTTTAGGGTTTGAGGTTTAGGGTTCAGGGTTTGGGGTGTGGGATTTCGGGGTTCGGAGCTCATGCCTCGGTAGACTTATGGACATTTGCTGGTGATCCTTGCGACAGGGCTGTCATCGCATGGTTCGGAAGATGCACGAGCAGAGAGGGGTTCGTGTTTGGGCTTGGGTGGCTAGGCCGAGAGCCTAAAGCCCCTAACTCGCACTTCGGTCAGCAAGGACAATGCCTATGCTAAGATGACCATGTTCGGTGAAGACATTTAAGGGCCCAGTGAAAACATGATGGCCACAAAACTGATGAGGATAGCAACGATACCTAGTAGAGATTATGGAACTACTCATCTTATTCGTTTTCCAAGCACACGCAATCCTGCCTCCGCATGTATGCGGCGTCAACGACATCCTCTGTCCTGCCAGCAGCATCACATCAACCAAAGTGCTTTGAAGCTGCCGAGGCAGCTAAGCGCCCCTGCTTTCAAAGGCGCTTGTCGGATGCGAGAGACCACAAGACCGGAGAGCTGGGAATCTACATTTCCACCCCAAATTTGCCCCATGCTTTTGCTGCCCAATCTGGACTCTACACGGCGGCAACTGCACCGGGAAAAAGTCTGAATGCCTGACTGCTGACTTTCCGCCCCCCCGGGCCGCATGGAAGGTCGCTGAACTGCCGACACGCCTGGCAGCTGATCAAAACAGCTCTGGGTTCGCATTCAAGCCTATCCTGTGGTTTCGGTGCTTGGGTTTAGTTAGGGCTCACTGAGACATGCCACGTGCAACCCAAGATCCTTGACTGTTTTACGGCGGTGCAATCACGTGCACAAACTCCCTTGCCTAGATGCCCGGCCAGCCTTCCATCATTCAGATGCTTCAAAACCAACTAACCACCCAACACCCGAAGCCGAAACTTCAAAACTTTAACCCTGCAACACATTCAAAGGCATTTAACGACAAAAGGACGAACAGCGTAGAAACGATGGGCTTCAGTGTTCATCACCTTCTGGCCTTGTATGGCTTCCCCTTCCGTAACTCTCCAGCTGTGAAAACAGCTTGCAGATAACCCTGATTTCTTGTGTCAACACTGATCACAGCCACGCAACTTCAACATCTACCCATGTCCAACCGCACACAAAACCCTGAAAGCATCAGCCGTCGCAGCCCCGCAACGACACTCTACGAAAAGGCCAGCGGCTGCAAGTAGAGCCACCATGAGCTACCAAAGCCACGGGCTCCGAAATCCTGGCTACTAGGGCTTCACCTGCGGCAGACAGAAAGTTGAACCAAGGTCCGAACTAAAGAAAAAAAGGTCTCCGATGGCCTTGAAGCAGCACTGCTGACAGGAGAAGCCACGCCGGATTGTGGTGCGGGCCGCCTCCTGCCCAGCACCAGTTGCAAGGAAACCCCTCCCCACCAGGGTAGGCATGAAGGGCAGGCATTAAGGAGCTTCTGCCCTCACGAAAAGGCTTGGATGTTGGGGCTCCCAATGCAATGTGGAGTGTGCAAGTTGCGAGGACCGAGAGGGTACCCAGCCAATGTTTGACATTAGCCCCGTGCCCCCACCCTTCATGCTGCTAGTGACTAGTGCCTTGCGGCCCATACTCGTATAAGTGATGTGGCGGTTGTGTTCTTGGTATTCACGGTCAGCGCCGTACCTGAAGAAGACCCAACCAAAATGTCCCCAAAAGAGGCTTCGTGATAGTAAAAACGACAGGACAGGCTAGTCTTTATGTCTTTCATGAGACTCTCTGCATTGTCTCATCTTCTTGGATCCAACCCAAGCCCCCAACTGAGCTTAAAACAGAAGGTTCGGCAAGAAATGTTGAAACCCTGAACGGTTCAGGGCAGTTACGCCTCCAGGTTTGGGGCTTAAGGCCTTGGCATGAACAATCATGGATGACAAAAGGCTGGAGTCTAATACCCTGCACCCTGCGCCGCAAAAGACAGCTAGTTGCCCAGTCGCTCAGATCCTCAAGACATTTAAGACCAAAAGGCACCAGCACAGCAGGCTTGCAAAAGCTGCGAAACTGAACACCTCCAACTCTTCTCAGACAAAGCCTGCAAAGCTGCAGTACTTACCTATCCAATCAGCAGGGAACTGAGACCCCTAAACCTACGCCCTTAAACTCCTGAAACTTCCAATAAACTCTACAGCTCTACAGACACTGGGCTGCGAATCCTTGTCTGCCACGGCCAGCATACATGTCGCTCCTCGCTGGCTTCACGAGGCTACCAGAAAAGGACTACGTCATATATGGGGAAATGGTCAGGGGCACCTACCTTACTACGAGGCCCATGTAACAAGGACAAGGCTGTACTCATGGTCTAAATTTGTGCCCTTGAGGTCTGAGGATTTGTGACATCAGCTTGTTGTTCCCGTAAACCAAGCAAAACCCCCTTAAACCTTTGGCAAGACGATCGCGAAGCTACAGCTCAAACTCCCTAAACACCCACTCAAATTCTAAACCTGCTTTAAGCAGACACTCACCCACAAGTCAACCCTAACTGCCGGCATATTGCAACAATCCCACAATATCCGGTACGAAGCAAAATCTCGACCTGATCATCAAAAGGAACCCCCCGAACATTGAGCCCTCAACCATCCACAAACCCCAAATCCTCAACTCAAGACCCCCAACAATCCTATGGAGCCCTTGCCGTCATCCTTACAGCAGCCCCACAGAACCCCTTATAGCAATCCTTTAAAAACGCCCCAAACCCTAAACCGTTATAATAGTAATCCTTTTAAGGAACACCCCAGTTGCTCGCCGAGTCGGTGTTGTTTCTCCTCCCCAGACTTGCAGCAGCCCGCCCCGCTCGAAGGCTAATTGACGTTACCGGCTCTTAGTGGTCTACGGTTTGGGGTAAGTTTTACTATCAGGGGTACTATAGGGATTACCATCAGAGTTACATAAGACTTACTGCCAGGCTATAAAGGGGGTATACTATGAACGTCCTTGACAGTAAAAAGGCATATCTCGTTCAAGGGTCCTTATACTGCGGATCCTCCTTTATAGTGGGATCTCTCTCAGGAGTCTTGTATTCTGAGACTCCCACAGTTGGTGCCCTTCTAAGCACCGGTAAGCATCGGCATCCCTCTCTGCGCGCAGGGAGGTGGAGGACCCAAAGTCTCAAATTCTCTTCGTTCGTGGCTCTAAGGCCCTAAGGGCCCTAGGGTTTAGGGTCTTCGGGTGCAGGGTTTAGGGCCTTAGGGTTTAGGGTTCAGGGTTTAGGGCCTTAGGGTTTAGGCTTAGGGTTTAGGCTTAGGGCACAGAGTTGAGGGGGCTCCTGTAACCTCTTAGGTTCAAAAAGCTGCAAGGTCTCCGCTCCACCCACCTCCTTGCGCTCTCTGCCCTGCTGCTGGCTCGTGGCGCGGATCATGCTGCGGCCCCCCGCCCAAGTTTGGGGGGGGGCTTGGGATTCTGGGCATCAGAGGACTTCAGGTTAGGGCTGAGAGATTTATCGGTTTAGGGTTTAGGGTTTAGGGTTTCGGGAAGATTTCCTTAATGGGCTTCGGAGCTGGGGGGGTTCCGGGCTTGGGGGGGCTTTTAGTCAGGCCCCAGGGTTTCGAGCATTTCAGGGGCTCTGGGTGTGGAGCTTTGGGTTTCTTGCTTCCCTAACTGATACCGGAAAGATGTATATTATAGGTATATATATGTTGTGCTTATATGTGTGCATATATATATATATATATAGCTATGTGTGTATGTATGCATATATATCTGCTGACTTCGCTTGACGCAACAACGTTATAAAACCTTTGATGTATCCATTAGGATACTATGCAAAAGTACAGCCTACCTTCCCCGAAACCCAACTTGATGTTATTAAAAATTGCCTAGAGCGAAACCCCCAAAGCAGCACCTACAAGGCCCAACATAAACAGCCCAACACACACAGGCTGGCACCACTCCTGAACGCTACTCTGGGCCCGAAACCTTGGGGATTTCGGAAAAAAGAGCGTTGAGGCTCAAGTGTCGAGAGCTGCATGTGGGGATTGAGGCTTTCTGGGCTTTCGTGGCCGTCAGGCATACAGTAGGCGGTGTAGGGCTCTAGCGCTGTGGGGCTCTGGTGTCAACCCCGAACTAGAGCAGCAGAAGGCCACTGCCACAGCTGGACCACCCCAGAGCAGTGAAAACTGCTGACTGGCACGAGCTGCTGTTGGCAAGGAATGACTTCCCGGCTTAGGATGCGGAATCCAAGACACGAGTTCCAAACTGAATCTAGACAAAAGCACCGGACATGGATGCTTTATGTGCGCTAGTCTTCCTAAAAGTGCTGTCGATCTTTTTGGTTAACATACCCCTAAACCCTAAACCCCTAAATTAATATACCCGTAATGTAAGCTTATGCCCAACACCGTCAGAAATCACGCGAAGTGCAGGCTGGTTTTTTAACCATCTCCGGGAGGTTTCACTAGTAGAGGTCTTGGGCTTCGGGGTCGGATTCAAACTTTCGGGCTCCAGGGTTCGGAGCCGCCTTACGGCTTTGGGGCTTACGGCGTTTAGGCTTCGGGGATTTGGGGTTGAGGACTGGCGTAGGGGTTTGTTTGGGCTTCATGCTTTTAGTTTTTTTGGGCTGAGCCTGGCATGATTCGTTTCGCAGCTCGTAGCTCTGTGGCATGTCTTATCGACGGTTTCGTCCAGAAACCCCTTTTTTGCATCAGGACTTGTGCAATCGCCTGAATGTCCGAGCCCGCAGAAGTTCAGCTCTCACGACTGCGCTTCCACACCCAGAAACCCCTAAACCCTAAACCCTAAACCCTAAACCCCTAAACCCTAAAACCCGAATGTAGAGGCCTTAATAATGAGAATAGGGTTTTGGGGGATTCCTTACTATGATCATGGTATAATATACCCCCAAACCCTATTCTACTTATTAAGGCCCCTATAATTCTCAAAGTACGCCTGCTCCTCCCTGTTTCCCTACGTGTTTTCAGACCTCGAGGCCCAGCTTCTTCAAGGGTTTAGGGTTTAGGGTTTAGGGTTTAGGGTCTGGGAACGATGGTCTGCGGGAATCTGGTTCCCTGCCGGGGCTATAATAAAAAGGTGATCATGTTTAATCCTAATTGGGCTTCCTTATAACAAAAATGTAAGAATGTAATCCTAATTTGGTCTTCCTTATAACAAATATGTACAAATTGTGCCCAACAAGGACCCAGGAATAAAGGTTCTGGCGTGGGTTTGTACGGGGTTCCCAGCTTCGGAATGAACCGGTCTCTGTCTCGAAGTTCGGCTTCTGTGTCGGAGGGCGTCGGAGCCAGCTAATATTCTGACTCTTTCCTCCATAGGTACTACGGCTACGGTTTGATTTGCAGAGATAGACAACCCTTCAAGACCACATCACATTCCATAACAACCCTCCCTTAAAAGAGTGCCTTCAGGCATTCCCAACAGCTCGAAAGGTCCCGGCGACACAGGCACTCGAGTCTCATCTGGGAGCTCGTCGGTCACGGATACTCTGACGATCCAAGTGATCCAAATGGGTGGTTGTCAAAATTAGGGTCCCTTTTGGGGTCCTTATTATAATACGGCACCTATTATTTAGGGTACCCCAAAAGGGACCATAATTTTGACAACTACCCAAATGAAGATCAGCCATGGACGTCAGAATAATCATGCAATGCTAAGGGCCCTAAACGGGGTTGAAAGGGAAAGACTCATGCGATGACCAATGACAAATAGCACTAACACCACCAGAAGCACGGTGGTGTTGATCTGACTTGTTGCTGCTGCTGTTGCCTCTTAGGCTCAGTATTGTTTTTTGCTGTGCTTGATGTAATTCTTGTTCTTAGTATTATTATTCTTTGTCTGAGGAGTCTCATGCTGTATTACCTGGAGTTTACGTTGTCATTTGCTTCGCTACTGTGTGAACCACATCCGTTAGCCCAGGTGTCATCAGAGCGCCTGGTCTATCAGCGCGTGTCAGCGCGAAGAAAGCACCTAGTCCTAGGCCTGGGACGAAATGACCCCAGAAGGCTTCGCTACATGGCATCGGATGCTCTGTTCCTCGAGTTGCCTTCCATCCGTTGGGGGTGCTCCCGCCCGCTTTGTGTGCAGGAAATCTGCGTTTCTACTATGAGTCGGGCTGCTCTAAAGTCCACAATGCCGTGTTCCGGCGCACGGGCTTCAGATCTGGCAAAATCCAGCGCAACTGCTGGATTCCCACTCTGTAGCACTAGTGCTGGATCATTAGGAGTGGGGCAACATCTGACCCCGCGACGACGCGTGAGAATGAGCACAACCACCCGGACACCGCTAACACAAAGAAGAAGAAGAAGAAGAACCTGCATAAGAGCTAGAGTCAAGCAATGACCACGACGACAACCACGACGACAAAAACAGCAAAAGCCACAACAAGAGAAACAGCCGCAACAGCAACAGCAACGGCCACAGCAGCATCGGCAACATCAGCAACAAGCAGAAGAATAACCACAACCACATCGGACAAGCAACGACCAACAACCAACATGCAGCAAACAGCAAGCAACCCACAACCCACAACCGACAACCAACAGCCAACAACACCAACAGCAACAATAACAGCACAAAACACCACAACCACGGCCGCAAGTCAGCAGTACCTGGTTAAACCCACACCAGCAGCAGCAAGTTCAGGGGCAACGGTACTTGTAATAGCCCAAAAACAACCGGCATGATGCTGATGATGGTGAATGATGACGATGACACCACGCATCCACCACAGATGCAGACTGCCAAATGTATAAATAATTACTAACAGTTAATAATTACAACATCTGGAATCTAAGCAGTCATGGTGCAAGCCCCGTCGCTCGGCGGCATTGGTGTCCACAGCAGCCTCTGCTATCAACTCCGTCCTGTACCCCAAGAAACTCCGTCCAAGTTCGTCAAATATAGTATGACCAAGGCCTGTGCCACGCGCATGCATAGGCAAACCCTGGCTGTACTTCGAAGTGCTTCTCGAATTCAGTGGACTTGGGTTTCGCGGGGCACGCTAGTGGCGGAATGCCAATGACGGTCTGAAGATCTGGTCTGGCAACCGACGCTCACTATACCCTCAGGCGATTCTCAAACGAAGGTCATGGGTGTAGGATACTTAACCCCAGCCCAGACAACGGGCCGGAACCCTTAAGGGTAAAAACCTCCGAGCAAGGTACTCAACCAGGGACGGTCGCCAATGACCAAAACCACGGATCTGGGCCGGTGCTATTACGCACTCCAGCACCATCTAGAATCTAGCGCTCATCTAATATAGGGGCCTCCATGTTTTGCTACAGATACTCTACTATAACTACAAATCAGGAACCACAAGTCAAAACCTTGGCGCTATCCAACATCCTGGTAAGGAGCCCCAAGGAGATCATAGGGGCCGCTATCCCTACCCTAAACCCTAAACCCTAAACCCTAAACCCTAAACCCTAAACCCTAAACCCTAAACCCTAAACCCTAAACCCTAAGCCCTATCCCTGCCCCTGTATAAGAGATGTTTCCGCAACCCATCACAGGCTCATCTCGAGCTCGGGCTCAGACCTCCTCGGGAAGCCTTGACCCTACAAATCTCTCTGAACCCTAAGCCTTTAGGGTTCAGGATTTCGGGTAGGGTTTAGGGCTTAGGGTTTAGGGCCTTTAGGGTTCAGGATTTCGGGTTTAGGGTTTAGGGCCTGAGCCCTCAACCCTCTCAGCCCAAACCACAAACTTTAGACCCTAAACCTTAGCCTAAGCCCTCTCAACTCCCCGCAGGTAGGGGTGTGCCAGAGCGCGAAAGGCCGAGGGTCGCTCAGCAGGCGCAAAGCGAAGGCACTGCCTCAGCAAGTCCAAGCCGTCTTCGCCCAACCTAAGCTGGCTTTGGGCTTTGGGGTGAGGAGTTTGGGGTTTGGGGTATAGGTAGAATACTAGGACTTTGGGGCGTAGGCTTTGGGATTTGAGGATTTTGGGCTGAAGTGTTCGGGCTTTGGGTTTGGGCCTTGGAAACAAGCTTCTTCATCTTCAGGTCATGCCGGATTAGAGGCCTTGAGGTGGAAGAAACCGCAGGGGTCAACTAATTTCTTTTTTCGGCACGGCGGGGCTCGTGGCGCTACACATCTGCCGCCGCCTGGGGTTGTGGCGCGCAGGCATCGCGACGATTTGCATGCATATATGCGGAGTGCTGCCTTGGACTGTAACACATACAGTGTCCTAGACACGGCGACAATTAGGAATTGGAATGTTTTAATATTTGTATTTCAACAACGAGAAAGTACAAGTGCTCATTTTTCCGGCCCCAATATTACAGGGTTTAGGGTTCGCGCCTCGGGCTCGCAGGTACAGGCAAGAGCTCACAACACCAAAACAAATTAATCCATGAATCCCACCACCAACTGCGAAGCGTCCGATACCGGATCTGGAAAGGAAGTCAGCCAGCATGAGTGTAGTTATTGAGCCCTAAGTCCTACGTAGACCCCCAAGCCAAGGTCGAGCCGCGTCGGACATGCCCTGGCACATAGATCCGCTAAGCCGGTTCCGCGCCACTTTGGAAAGGTCTCCTGGCGGGTTTCGGCATATTGGTGCGTAGTCGGATGAGGTGCAACACTTCCAAGAAGGGCTTGGGGTGCAGGCTGCTACCCTACACCCTTCAGAGCGGTGTTCCGTCTTGCAAGCTTGAGGATTTTGGGCTCAGCATTCTCGGCAGATTTTCAGGATTCAGAATTCACCCACTCTCCGGCAGGCGACCTGCCTTGAAGTCCACCAAGCGGGTGACGCCAGGCCAGACCTTTTGACCGAAGTGTCCGTGTTTGGGGTGCCGGTGGCTTCGGGTTCGGGTCCTCTGGTTCAGGATTTTCGATTTGATCGAACACTTGGGTTCAGTGGCAGATTTAGGTTGTGAACTTGAGGGCTCTGGGCGTCTTCTTGAGATTCCTTCCGGTGCGTACAGCGCGTCGAATCTGCCTACAGGGCTTTCCGGAAGCGCTTTGGCAAGCCGTCAGATATCGGGGGAGAGAAAGGGGGGGGGGGGTTGTGAGGCTTCGCTCGTCTTGTGGTGACAGGTCCCACTCTCACAATGGGGTGCAAGCCCTACGGCAGCCTGGTCCTTCCTAGCTTTCTTGCCTCAGGACTTCTGCAATCCCCACGACAGGTCTCCGAGGTACTGTAAAAGCATGGAAGGGCAAGTGCTATTTGTACAAAGTGCCCTGTGTCACCTTACTAGCATTGGGGTTTAGGGTGTAGGGTTGCTCCTAAACAGATGTCGGCTAGTACCATCACCAGCCCTTACCGCCGGCGGTGCCTCCTCCGTGGGCGTACCCAGTATGCGGAAAATCTTGAAGATGGTATCGATTTCCTGAGGGCTTAAGGTTAGGGACGACCGCAGGTTGTCGATTCAGAGCCAGGTTTGGCAAACTGCGCCACCCTGCACAGCCCGGATCCCCAAATTTAGCCTCAAGTCTGTATTGACTCTATATGCCACATCTGTGGCAGACCTGCTCTCCACCTCAGATTGTCAGAGGTGGTCCTGCGGTCCGGATGCTCCAGCTGACGCGATGCGGGCCAACGGTCATCGATGACTGTAATGTACTGCCCCTAGTGATGCTGACTATTCTCGCCAAGCGCGGAAATTTCTGACCCAAGCTCCTACCTACGGTTGCATCCAACAAACATCTATACAACAGCTACAACGACTGCGTACGAAAGCAGCACCTCCCATCCTGTCTGCGCAGGACCCGACAGGAGCGTGAAAAGGCATCGCTTAGGAATCAATCCAGGCCTATGCCCGAATCCCCCAATCCTCCTCATAGATTCTCACAGCCCGGCTGCGCGAGTTTCCTAAACTCTACACCCCTCACAGTGGATTTCGGAAGTTGGGAGCTGCTGCCAAGCAGAGCGTCCGAATCGCCAGTGAACAACGCCTGGGCCATGGCCATCTCGGCCATCACGCAACCTGGGTTAGAGCTTAGGCTTGCGTGGGGGATAGTGCTGGCTTTTGGGTTTAGGTTTCGCCGTTTGGCATGAAGATTTAGGATCCTTAGCCAGGAGCCTGCTATAAATCCACAAGAGTGCTGCATCAGCGGAAGGAAGGTGATTCTGTTGCCATTGCATCAACACCGCCATCAAGCATCAACTGTGGGTGAACCTCGGGTCTTGCCCCACTCAAACATCTCACTACACTTCAGAAACACTGAGTCCTAAACTGCAAACCCTCCCCAAGGTCGGTTCTACTTAGACGTATATACTTATACAGCAACAGAGGACTAGCACGACGCGAAGTCCAAGCCGCGCTGTCTTCCCCAATTTCTGCATGCTTGCTCTATGTCTAAGTCAGACGGCTTTTCTGTGCTACGTAGCCTCAAGCTCCAGGCCTGCGAATGACAACACGGCTACGACACCTGCAGCCACTACAGGCTAACATTTAACTTACAAAACCGATCCCAGAAGACCTGTGCCTTTTCCTTGCCGAGGTGGGCTTCACCGACAATCAGTGAGCCGAGCAGCCCAGGGACCAAACATCAGTGGGGGGTCCGTACCGCTCCTGCATCGTGGAAGTCCCCCCTACCCCGAAACACAGACGTTCCCACAACTCCTTCGGGTTTACACTCTCACAACTCGGACAATGCAGGCGAGGCCCCTAAGGGATTAGGGTTTGTGTGTCTAGGGTTGATTTACAGTTTACATACACCCACGTATTAAGGAGCATGGCACTCGTAGGAGCCAGGCGGAGACCACATGATTTTCAAGAGCGTGGACTTCAGCAAACACGACCATGCGAGCCATAATCGAAAGATCAGAAACCGACTGCTCACCTGCCAGTCCCCCAACATGCAACCTAGCCTGCTGGAGCTTTGCGAATCTTTTGCCCGGCCCGAAATCCATGACTAAATCCTAAACCCCAACAAGCCGGGTCTTGCGGAAGTAGCTTGTGCTCTGTGCTCCCAATTGAGATCTCCGGGCCCCTAAAACTGCGCAAAAATTAGCGTCTCGGCTCTGCCGGTGTACAAACTCAGCTACTAAGGCTTAAGTGTTAAGTTGACCCTAAACCCTAAACCCTAATTAGGGGCTCCTACGAGTAGACTGGAACCTTTTTGTTCGCATCCAGGCCTTTTGCAAGTGCGACCTAAACCCTATCACCTAAAACTTAAGCCGTTTGAATCTGCAAGCCCGCAAGCTTCAAGGCTAAGACACTCTTAGCCATCCCTTGCAGGGCTTGCTTCGGGATTTGGGGTTTCGCTCATTTTCTTACTTACCCCTAAACCCTAAACCCCTAAACCCTAAACAGAAACTTGCAAACTTCCTCAGCTACGGCTCCTGGCCCAGAAGGATCTCCGGGGGGCGGTACCACAGCGTGACCACCTCGTGTGTGTAGACCTTCCATGGCCCCAGGCGGCTTAACGTAGGGTTCTTTTAAAGGGTTCCTTAAAGGGTTCTATAAGGGCTACTATCAGGGTTTAGGGTGTACAGGCCTTCATGAGTAGAATAAGGCTTTGGGGCATATTCTACTCTAATTATGATAAGGACCGCGCAAAATAGTATTGGTAATTATCTAGGCCCCGTTAATATCTAGAGCCGCGGAGTGCAGGGCGGCTTGGGCTGCCTGTCTGGCGCGTTGGGTTGACAGGGACTGCAGTATACTACCCAGTTACCCTAAACCCTAAACCCTAAACCGTACTGTGTGTGGTGCCGACCTGGTGCCTTCAAGTAGCTGGACTGCTGCAGTTTCCCGAGGGCTTAATATAGGGGCCTTAATAATTAGAATAGGGTTTGCAGGGTATAGTATACTATAGTTATAAGTAAGGGACCCCGAAAAACAGTATTCGCAACTATTTAGGCCCCTATTTTAGGAGAGTAGTGATGTCAGGTTTGAGGCTTCCAGGTCCCTTTTGAACCCCGAAGGCTTCAGCAGGCTCTCCAGGAGAAGTTCTGGACTTGATTCGGGTTTACGCTCTCGCAACTCGGACTCCGCCAGACGAGGTCTCTTGTGTGCAACTTGATTCGGGTTTAGGGTTTAGGGTTCCTTGCTCTGAGAACAACGGAAACTCACCTTCCTCCTGAACACATCGAGAAAGAGACTTTGGAGCCCGAGCTAGATCTACAAAAGGCCTACTCAGGGGACTAAACTAGGCGTTCAGCTACCATAAGTCCAGGTAGAAACTCTGAGAATTCAAGAATACGAGTGTGTTAGACTGTTTGGGGCCAGGCTTTTGGATTTAGGGATGTGGTCACTTTGCATTCTTTCCGACGGTAATAATAGCATAAACTCTAAGCTCGCACACCTATCCACTGCAAGAACTATAAATAGTTGGGCCAAAAGATCACATAAACGCAAGGATCTCACAATGAAGCGCGCTTCTGGCACCCCAACTACGGGATCCTTATGTTCATGTAACGGGGTGGACGCCCAACCGTGCCTTCAGTGGCACATTGAGTGCCCGTGCGAGGCCAAAATCGGCCAGCACCTGATCGAACACCCGGCCAAAGCTAGGAACTGAGCCCTGAACGGTACGCCCCTTCCCGCTGTCAACGGTTCAAGGCCTCCGTATAAGAACCCCTGTTCAAGCGGAGAAGGATCCAACCTCGAAACAGTGAAATGCAAACAAACCCTCAGAGTAGAGTCCTTGTTGCAAGGAGCCTTTTTTTGAACCCAGGCTCTGATCATCAGCTGGGAAGTCGGCCACTGAAAGGAGCCCTAAACAATGTACCAGTACCAAAACCCCTAAGACACCACCAAATCTCAGGAACTCTTTCTGGGAAGTTCCACTCTCACGAAGGCTCCAATTCTTTCGGGATAAACCCTAAACCCCTAAACCACAAACCCTAAAACCCTAAACCCTGCACCATGCTCAAACTTGGCCAAGGGACGAGACGTGGAGCTTGCGGCCAGCGCAGCTTCACCAACACCTTAGGTCAAACCAATGATCACGATTTCACACAGGTCCCGTTAACCCTTTTTTTGAAAACGGGACTTGATGACTGCCAGCATTACCTCTTCTGCTGTTCTTCAGCCGAGGCCCGAAAACGCCAGCACGCGATCACTCCACTCTCTAGGATAGGCCCTCCACGTAACGACCAACTATAAACCCTTTTCCCTAAACCCTTTTGCATCCAGCCTGCGGCGCCTCTGCTGGGAAATGTAGGGGGAGCATGTTTCAGAACCCTAAACCCCGAACCCTAAACCTAAAGTTGAAGCCGAAACTCGCAGTCAAGCTGTATTCCCAGTCTCGGCTGAAGGTTCCAGAGTTTGGAGTTTGGAGTTCAGCTTTTCTGCCATAACCCCCATGGGAGAGAGCATGATTGAGCGGCTTTTACTGCCATGCAGGGTGTGGACTTTGCAACTCAAGCTTTAGGAAGTTTTCAACCAGGACTACAAATGACTACCGACAAGAGAACCATTTAGGTCTAGATTTAGGCCTTTGGCCGAAGTCCTGCCGACGAAACGTCCACGGGCACTGAAAGAGGCTTGGCCAATCACATTTGCGCTGAATCTTACTCACGAAAAACCGAAGCCCTACGCCTGGAAGTCTCGGTTTGGTTTCCGTGCCATTCTCGACGAGCTGGCGCTGGTGTTGTATTTCGGGTTTCGGAAACCCGTCCAGCCATAGATCTTGCAGAAGCATGTGCCCGAACGACCCATTGAGCCCAATCTACCAGCTACCTGGAAAACGCACTGAGACCTCAATCCTTTACCCTTATGCCTCCATAAACGCATGTCCCGACATCCGAACCCCGACCTTGGCCAAGTGACGTTCTGTGGCTTGAGATCACGATGGAGCACCCGGTTGCTGTGGCAGAACTCGATCCCCCGGAAGCACTGCGACGAGCATTTCCTGCGCGCTGCCCCAACTTCCAAACAGTCGGCACGCTGACACTACAAAGAAAACCTGCCGCCGCTGCTGCTGCTGCTGCTGCTGCTAATACCAACCATTGCAACAAAAATCGTGAGAACAAAAACCATCCTTGCAATACAAGTAGGAACAACCAGGACTAAACAATGCATTGTGTGAACTACAGGAATAACTCAATAATCTACACGAAGAACAGCATCAAAGCCAAAGGGAACGACATGACATCACCAAACGTGATCGTAACTGCCGTGGAGGTCTTGTTGGCCGTGGAGTACATACCAGTGAATTCAATCCATGGGAACCAAATGAAGCGGGGAGCGATAAGTAGAAATCATAATTAGAAGCGGTGCCGCAGTATCAAAACGACTACGACGACGACTACCGCTACTACTTTCACGACGACTACAACTGCTTCGACTACTAAGACTACTACGTAGCTACGTCTACTACGACCACTACTGCAACTACTGCTGCTGCTGCTGCTCGTCCTACTACTCCTCCTCCTCCTCCGACTACTCCTACCCCTACCCCTGCATTACTGATACTGGCACTGCTACTGCTATTTCTACTGCTACTCCGGCTCCTGCTGCTACTGCTGCTCCTGCTCTCTTGTTGCTGCTACTACGACTACTGCGGCTACGGCTGCGACTCGGCTAGAGCTACGGCCAAATCTGCGTCTACGATGACGACTCCGACACGGCAGCAACGACTACGGCCACTGCTAAGTACAAGGACGACGATGACGACCTGGAAGCACAAACACCACACCCATGCAAACCTGAGTGCAAAGCCTCCGCGCCTCAGGGCTTGACCCTCAAGCTTGCCGAAGCGCTTGAGGTAAGCACGAAGATCCATGTCCTCCCGGCTCCGCAACGCGAACACCACGCAGAAGATTTGGGTGTCGAGACTTTCGGGATTCAAATCTGTGACGCAACTCCCCCCAGGCCAGGAAGGTAAGGACTGACTGTGGTAGTCCCAACCCTAAACCATCACGGTTTCGACTCTGATGGTTTAGGGTTTAGGGTTTAGGGACTACACCCAAATTCTGCAACAACCTCGCTACCGCAGCTCCCCCGGCACAGAGGACACTAACGAAGGAACACACCCAGAAATACAAGGATCCTGATCAAGATGCAGGGCACTTGTGATGTTTAGTGTTTAGGGTTCAGAGTTTCGGGTTTGTTTAGCCTAGAGGTTCAATTCAATTCCACTGGGCTTTCCGTCCGCAAGCAACCCGAGAACCCTGCCGGGCCGGAACTTTCAGCAATTCAAGTCCTTCAAAATCGTGTGTCGGCATAATTGTCACTACAAAACTTGCTATGACGGTTAAAGTAATGCTTACGATAGGGAATACTATAATGGCTACTGTAAGCCTATTTTTAGGCTTGCTATGATGCGCCACGGGGGTGTTGTCAGGGTAGCTGTCTCAACACCGACCCCACAAAAACGAAAGCCCTTTTTACTACTGGGCGCAAGCCTAGCCCTGAGCCGAATCCCTGAAACCCAAAGCTCCCAAGAAGAGGAAGGTTTAGGGTTTAGGGTTTAGGGTTTGGGGTTTGGGGTTTTGGGCTTGGGGTTTAGGGTTTGGTTTTAGGGCCTCTAGGTTTAGGGTCTCCATGTGCCGTGCTGAACCCTGGCTGGCTCCAGGCACTCGAAGACCAAGTAAATGCTCGACCAGCTGTTGCACCTGAGTGCAGACGCGACACACGCTGGCACTCTCTCTCTCTCTCTCTCTCCTTTTCTTTCGCAGGGCAGCGCCCCCGACAGTTGGGGAGCGAAATATTAATTCGGCACACTCCAGAAAGGCAGAGGTGAGCCGTCCACTCTCTCTCTCCATCTCTCTGCCTCTCGCTATCCCTATCTCTTCTTCTCTCACTCTCTCGCCCTCTTTCTCTGACTCAGGTGGCTAACAAAAACTGTTGGTTTTTCCCCGTTCAACCCAAAAAGGTATCCCCCCGCCGCACAGCCCCTGCTTCTACATTTGTCCCCGCAAGCGCTGCGGACCCGGGAGACGCCTCTAGTCTCTGGGCTTCACAATTGAAACCTTTTGGGAAATGATCCGGAAACCTCCCATTAAAGGATCTGTTGGGGTTTAGGGCTTGTAAGGGGTAGTGTATCCGGTACCCGTTAAATATCCCTTGACATCAGGACCTATCTAGAATGTGTCGAACCAGGATTTGTTTTGGGTGAGTAAGGATATGCTTCTGCAGCTATGTAGAAAAACTGAGAAACGGAATAATATCCGTAAAACCGGAACCAAGAAACAGACCTCCACGCAGCAACCAAAAACACGGCCTGGAGGGAGTCGCTGAGGTCGGAAACAATATTCCCCAAGACCCAACGGAATGCAGCACAAGCCGCACGTCCAGGAGCTTGATCACATTTTCGTGATTCAGAGTCTGCCGGGCTATCGAATTCAAATCAAAGGGCCGACCGTGAGGCTTCAAGTTCTCAGGAGATGCCGGCGTTGGATGCTTGAGCCCAGTCTTTCGATCAAAATATCCCGTAAAATCCAGACAAAGACCCGATACAAGATCTATAACAGCCCAAAAAAGGGCGCCACTGGAAAAGCTGTTCACTCTCCGGGCCTTGAGCAAGGCGATCTCTCGGAGAGCCACGGCCGGGACACCATCCTCAGGGGGGAGCGTTACTCTCGCACTCACACGAAGCAGGTAAGGATGCACACGTCCAAGGTCCACACACACACACACGCGAGACAGGGTTGGTTTCAGAGTTTCGGGAAAGGTTTTTGGTGTGTAGCCTTGTTGAAGGAAAGACCTATGTTGGAGCGCGGTCGACAGCAGGTTAAATGCTTGTTGAGGGTTGAAGGTTTAGTCTTTGCTTGCGCCTTGGTCCAATTGCAAAGAGAGCCCTCTAGAGCAAGCTGTCCAGCAAAGGTTTCGGGCAAAGGGTTTACGGTTGTTCTCTGCATTATGTGTGGGTAAAGGATTTAAGGTTCATGGCTGGTTTAGTACAAATTGTGCGCAAGAGCCTAATGAAGGCTTCATTCGACTTCCTCCCCGTCGTATAGTGGTGCTATGAAGCAGGGGGTTTAGGGTTAGGAGCTGTTGGAGCTCCGGCAAGGAGTGTGTCATCAAGCCTCGTGCAGCACGCGGATGCGCTTGATGGCAACCTCCTCACAGGGGCTTCGTACTTGTACATCGTCATACCAGTCATACTAGCCATAACAAGCATGACAATCATGTTGATCAGGTAAATCATACTAGTCATAGTAACAATATCAACGGTATTAACACAAATCATCGGCTCACAGCTTCTATACCCGTTAGCATTAACAGCTAACGATAAGACATAGTAACAATGATACTGGTAAGTATCAAACATATTGCGAATCATATGAATAAGTTCATTACTGTACCAATGACATTTAAAGCACTGCTAACAACAGCAGTAGTACTACTAATGCTCAAAGCCATAACAGTACGCTTAATACAAATAGCAGTAGCATTCAGGAAATAAGAACAGAAAATAATAGCTCTAATCAATGCGGTGGATGCGACCAACCATACCAACACTACCAATAATGCTGGAAACACAGACAGCAGTAGTGACACCAAAACGTGATGTTACTACTCATGCCCACCTCATACTCATAGTAACATGAACATTCAGGCTATTAACAATATTCACAACACCCGTAATCCTGCAGTACTCACCATACTGATAACACTGGAAATCTGAACAGTGCTGGAAATGTTGGTTTTTATGCATAGAAAGAACCCCACTAGATGAATAGGCCTGCCATCTAAAACAATCTTACAGTGTACAGTGTACCGAAGACAATATACAGAAACCAGACATTTAACCCAAAAAACTCTTAAAACCTGAAAACCCACTATCGGCCCAGTTTAATATGTAAGGCTCATGTATGGGTCGGAAACATCAGTAGGAAACAGCATCTCCTGTTGACCTCTACCAAAAAAATAGTATACCACCAAACCCTACTCCAACTGCGAAGGCCCCTTCTCTACAACTTTGTGGTAGCCCTTTAAAACCCTTTTTTAAAGGGACCCTTTCAAGAAACCCTATTCTTCTTGAGTCCCCAACATGAAAAGCTCCACACTCTCCAGCGCCTGGTGTGGGGGTGCCCTGGTCTCGGCGCGGTAGACGGTGCCGTAGGTTCCCTCTCCTGAATTTAGGGTCCAGGTTTTAGGGTGTAGTTGAGGCTTTAGGGTTTAGGGTTTGGGGCTTAGGTTGAGTCTCGTACATCTCAGCCCTCCCGCGATCTTTATGACACCCCCACCCTCAACCCCACACCACACCAGAGTACAGCAGTCAACTGCTAGCTGAACGTCTCAGATACAAGGAAATGGGCGAACACCTCTGCCGCTCGAAGCTTTATATGCTGTGGCCGAGTGGCCGAGTCTGTCCATCATGATATACCTCTCCGCGACATCTGGCGACGTCTCCTCCGGCGCCACCTGCGAAGTTCAGGGTTGCTGGAGCATGCAAACGTTTCATCGAGGCAATTTAAGGCACGATGCTGGTGCAACTGCGCCGAGATGTCTCTTCGGTCTGCAGCCCGGAAGCACCTTGAACCCTGAACCCTGACCCCCCCTACTTGAGGTTCCACCGGGCTCGAAGAGAACCATACGTTCTCAGGAGGTAGAAAACCGACAAAACTGCGATCTTCGGCAAGCAGTGCCGTTCTGTAACTAGCACTCGTGCTCCAGGACACGCTAAGTGAAACTTTAAGTCTACAATAAGGAACAGTAACCAAGCCAAGCTACTGAGAGCCGCTCTTACAAAACAGCCAAAAAAGAACCACGAAACCCTGACCGTCCCCAAGCATCTGCGAATCAGGGTTGGTCGGCAGAGCAAGAGCAAGCAAACCAAAACATTCGAGCACATTGTCTAACAGAGCCGTGATAACACCAAGAAAATTGCACAATAACATGAAGCCGTAGCACTAGTGTAACCCCATGTTCACAAAATCCTAAACCGTAAACCATAAAAAACAGACTAGTAGTAGGACGTAGTAAGGACGAAGAGCGAAGCCTCCCTCCCAAACCCTACAGCTATACTGAACTTAGACCCCTAGCAAAAATTATAATTTTAGCTGCTTCTTCGGGTTTATAGTAGCCGAAGATTAAAAGTTATTTCTAAGTACCCCTAAGACAGTGCTCTCGGGCATCGCAGCGCCTCTGGACGAGGGTCCTGGAGCCGGGTAGCTTAGATATCTAGGCTTCTTTTCTTTTAAGTTGTGAAGGCGCGCCTTCGTTGAGGGTATGGGGTTAGGGGTTCAAGGTTTAGGGTTTAGGGTTTAGGGTTTTGAACTTAGGGTTCGGCATCCGTAAGGTTTAGCACTTTCCCGCTTGGAACTCAGGGTGTAAGGTTTCTATGCCCCGAGGCCCAAGGTGTTAAACCGATGGGCATTTGGGAGCGCGTGCTGAGCCAAGCGGATTCAAATGTTCGGCCAATCCGAAACCAGAAAGCTTGGGGATCTGGGTGATGACGGAGCCCGCAAACATGCTACACACTAGACCTCGCCCCGACAAAAGCAACGATGAAACCCCCAACTTTCGCAACCTGAACCAGCTCGCAGCGGCAAAGGGGGGAAAGCTCCCAACCTCTGAGGGCATTTCTTACTCTAACCCTGCAAGCGTTTCGTCTAGATTCCAGGCACGTGCAACCCCACTAAAGCAGCACTTAGGCGTTTAGGGTTTAGGGTTTAGGGAACCCACACACACACACACACACCTCTACTAAGCCTCTGATCGTCATCTCCAGCCCCAGCATCCTTAAACCATTTTAAACCAAAGCTCTGAAGCCCCATATGGGGGTTCCGAAAATAAGGGGTACCTTATTTTGGGCTCCTTGTAATATAACGATCCTACTATTGAGAGTACTATGTTAGGGTCCCCTACTTTCGGAAAACCCCATAATGAACCCGCTAAGTCCCACACAGCTGACCGCAATGAACCCTACACCCTGAACTTTGAAACTTAATATTCCCCGGTATCAACTAATGGGGTTTATAGGGTCCTCAACTGCCCTAAACCCTAAACCCTAAACCCTAAACCCTAAACCCCATAAACCCCAGAAGCCCCCGAAGTCGGCCCTAAGTCCCATCCCGGCGCCTCGCTGCTCATGGCTTCCTCAGGGGCTTTGGGAGCCGGCAGAGCGCCGAAAGCTTGAGCCGACAGCCACGGAGTGCTCCGACATCTGCATCTGCGGTCGTAGTGCTGTCCGTCGTCGTAGTGGTTGGAGTAGCGGCAGTAGTAGCACTACAAGTAGAAGGAGAAGTAGAAATAGACCAAGTAAAGTCGAAGTTGAAGCAAGAGTTGCTGCTTGCAAAATGCCCCGGGTTAGCGCCGGGCTTTCCATGTTTCTGCTCTGCCTTTTGGTCAGTTCAGTGCATGTATCTACTACAAGGCCCTAGATGACCCTAAACCTAGACCTAAACCCTAATGAACACTACCGTGGACTTCGGCTCCGCAGCGTCGCCTCCGGCGCCCGACGGAGCCCTGTGACCAAGCACCGCGCGATCTCTGCGTGACCTTCCTGAGAGGCCACGGACAAAGCCTGAGGTATTCGTGAGAATCGAACAGGGGCTTAGTCCTACAGGAAAAAGCTAGGCCCAAGAGGCCAAAAAAAAAATCCAGCGCTTAAAGATGCCATTCAGCACGCCAAGAGGCGGACTGACCAAGATTGTTAGCTTGGTCCGTGGCACCGGCATCCAGGAGCATTCGCACCACGTCCCCGTGGCCTTTCTGAGATGCCACCCAGAGGGCCGTGAGCCCCCGGCTATCCCTCTTCTCGCTGCAAGCCCGGGCCTGCAAGAGGAGCTTCACTATGGCAACATAGCCTTGGGCCGATGCCACCTGCAGAGGGGTCAAGCCCCGGTGGGAGCCGTGGTCTCGATCCGCGCCGGCCTCCAGCAAGGCACGCACAGCGTCGACGTGGCCGAACTGAGCTGCTGCGCAGAGGGGTGTGAGCCCGAGCGGGTCACTCAGATCCTTGTCGGCCTTTGCCTCTAGGAGCAAGCGGATGATGGCCGTGTGGCCGTAGGCAGAAGCCATGGGAAGAAGGGGCAAAAGGCCCTGAAGGTCCTGCGCGGGGCCCTCGGGGCCCTCGCCAGCCATTCGCTGCAGCAGAAGACGTGCCACCTCCACATGGCCGCTGGCAGAGGCCAAGTGAAGCGGTGTCAAGCGCAACGGATTGCTCTTGCTCTCGGCCCTGGCCTCAAGGAGTGCGCTCACCACCTCCAGGTGGCCGTCGGCGGAGGCCGCATGCAAAGGCGTGTCCGAGTCCTCCCTGGCCCTGCGACGACTCGCATCAGCCTTGGCCTCCAGGAGTTTTTGGACCACTTCCAGGTGACCCCTCTGGGAAGCTGCGAAGAGAGGGCTGGCATCTCCCCCAGAGCCCACCAAGTTCGGATCTTGTGGCCGCTGCAGTATGCCTTCGACCTTGAAGCCCGAGCCGCTGGCAGACGCCGCCCTGAGCTCCTTCACCTCAGGGGCCCTTTTCCTGCTTAAAGCTTAAAATGGGGCGCTGGCTTACCTTCACGGGTCTCACCCCCAATACCCTGAAACCTTAGCATTGAACGCTGACCACGCACCACCAAATCCCAAAACCTACACATCCCTGAATATCCCAGACTCTAAACCTCTGCTTTAGAGTCGAGGGTTTCAGGGTTTGGGGTTTAGGGGTCTTAGGGTTTAGGGCGTATAGGGCTTGAGGTTTGACCTCAAACCCTGGGCCTGCTCCTGGGATGTGCCGGCGAAGGGCAGCAAAACCAACTGCAGGTTTCCCGGGGCGGACAGCTCCTTGGGTTGGCACAGAAAGGCTCCGGGTCTTCCAGGCTCGTAGTTTAGGGTTTAGGGATTATACCCTTTTTTGGGTAGTTCTCGAAATGAGGGTCCCTTTTAGGGTCCTTTTTGTAAGGGTTTTGGGTTGAGGGTTCGTTAGGGTTTTTGGCCTCCCACCTGGCTAGGACGAAGCCCGCAATGCAGGGTACACAGTCGGGGAACAGTGGCTCGCTCTCTCGCACAAGCCAGGCGAGGCTGGCTGCACCTAAACCCTAAACTTCTAAACCGGCTTAAGGCTCTAGGGGTCGAAGATTGCCAAGTTTCAGGTTGCAGGTGTTGGGTGTTTTACAGTTTCGAGTGGTGTTTCGCCAAAGTGCGGGTTTTTCAATTTAGGGGATTTCAGGGTTTTGGGTTTGGGGGATTTCAGTGTAAGGCAGTGTAAGGCTTCTCCTGCCACTGGTTCGTCCCATGTTTCTGTTCAGTCATTCACCACATTGTCAACGGACCAAATGAAGAGAATGATAGCGGTCTGGCCCCTGGTTTCGTTGAACCAGGCGGGGATGTGTTGCATGTCGTGATTCAAGCTTCTTCCCAACGCATCCGCTACGGCCTTTTGACGAGTGTCTGTCTGAAAATTTTCTGGACGGTGCGTAGTATGTAATAAACCAAGATATGCCACAATATCCTATAAAATACGATCATAAACTGTAAAATGCTCTAACGTACTATAATGTACTATCATATTCTGTCATATACTATAATATACTATGAAAAACTATGGTATACTGTATATACTATGATACGTTACAATCTGCTGTAATGCTGCGAGTTGAGTTTCGGCCGAACTCGTTGACTTGGTCTATTGGGCATTCACCAGAACACACAGAGTTGGGCGAGGGCAGGTTGCCCTAACTTCACAGGCAGGCCTCACACAGGCAACCTTGGATTCAGGTGCCCTCTCTACCACAAGACCTCTCAACCCAGAGACTCCAATACCCCTTAATTAAGGAATATACCCTAAATCATATTAGGGATTCTACTATAATTTAAGGTATATTCCTTAATGAAGGGGTATTGGAGCCCGGGGAAACATTCAGAAGCTTTGCGTCTCGGCCCCACCACCGAGAAACCACACGCTTGAAAGGCCCAAGGATCGGCATCGTCCTCGAGATCGGAGCCATTCTGATGCAGCCGCTGCCTGGAACCACAGGGGCCTTGAACCCTACATCCTAAAGCGGGAAACTCTAAAGGCATTTTTTTGGCAACTGAAACGGAAGACTTGCACGGTACTGCAGCACAGGCCTAAGCCATTCCATTGGACGGGCAGACCAAGTGCACACAGCATGCAGCATGACAGGCTTCAAAGACTGCGATACACGGAAAAATATGGCAAAAGGCTGGCCCCAAACCCTAAACGCCCTAAAGACATGTAACGCAGGGGCCTTAAGGGTTGTGGGGCCCTTTGTATTATATCCATAATAAGGAACGCCCACAATAGTATAGGTAATTACTTAGGCACCTACATTATGTTACTATTTTGGCGGTTTTTGCATCCAGGACTCTTGCAAGCAGCCGGGTTCCTTATTATAACTATAGTATAAGGTCCCCCAAAACCCTATTCGAATTTTTAAGGCCCCTATATTAGACCCACCTGAAGCGCGGCAGTCCACAGAGCGGCTCCAGACGTCGCTTCAGCGCGCGCACGGAGCTCAGCTGCTCCGGCGGAAAAACGGCCAGCTCGTCCCCCGAAATCCGCCAGACATGCAGCATTCGGCTTTTGCCGGGTGCTTGGAGGCTTGCGGCTTGGGATCAAGACCTCAACAGGTTCATGGCTTGGGAATGCAGTGTCGGGAGATCTAGGCTTACAGTATTTGGGGGACGACGTGCTCGCGCAACAGGCCAGCGGCCGGCGCTTTGAGGGTCTGAGGCTGAGGATGCAAATCATGGGTTCGCGAGCTTCCAAGAAGCCAAGAGCCTGCGCCAGGCGTGTTGTTCCATGATGTTCTGAAAGCTCCCCAATGTCGGTACACGCAGCAAACATGCCCCAGCACCCGGGTTTGATACTGCCCTTTTCGACGGGAACTTATGACCTCGCCGGTCGTGCACCGGGTCGTGCATGGGCTTCGCAGTTGGGGCTTAGGAATCGGGAACAGAAAACCCGACTTCAACTCTTTAAGGTGTAGTTTGTAATGCTGCTCAGCCTTGTACCGAGCAGCTCCCGAAACCCTTCCATCAGCTGATGCAATTTATGCTCCGGCCCTGCAGCAAGACAAGCATCAACGACGGAAGCTGCTAGTTGAGGGGCTGCTCGCCCGCTCACACCGCCTCACTCACTCTGCCCTGACCCTGCTCCTCCCCAGTTCCTACTCTAGACGCACCCTCCTGCAAAGCGTCAACCTCAGGCCACAAATTCTAAACGCGAAACACCAAGTCCAATGCCTTGAGTCCTGCACTTCACAAGTGCCCCAAACCCGACGGATGCGAGGCCCAGCCGGGAACTTGATCCCAGCCAATTCTTCAAATGCAACGCAAGGGCCGACAGCTGGGCCGAAATCGGGGCCATGACATGCACATCCTTCAGCTTGCTTCTTGCGGTATATCACTCAATGTAGTTGTAAATAGGCACAGCTTCTGCCAGACTCCGAACGTCCGACGAAACCTTCTATGTCACAGACACACATGCTGTCTCATATGCACATGCACACCCGCATGCGTGCAAAGGCATGCAAGCTCTCACATACACAATGCATGCACACATACTTACTTACATACTTACATACTTACTTACATACATACTTACTTACATACTTACTTACATACTTACATACATACACAAATATATGCATGCCTGAATTCTGTATTGTATACTCTGGTTTCTATACCAGTTTCTAGGCCTATACCGATATCTATATCACCCGTGTTTCGACCCAGATGTAAATATGTGTATATACATATAAATGAATATGTATATGATGTATATGTCTACATCTACATGCCTGCCTGCTTGAACATACATGTATGCATGCATGCATGCATGCATGCATGCATGCATGCATGTATGTATGTATGTATGTATGTATGTATGTATATCTGTATATATATATATATGTATGTATATGTGTGTGTGTATATGTGTATGTGTACATGTACATATACACATGCACATACATATACATATACAGATACTATACAGCTTCATGGCTCAAGAGATCTCGAGAAGGAGAGAAAGAGAGAGAGCAAACATATCAGTCATTTGTACTTAATACCCTCTCTCTCTGCCGTTGCATCTTAACTACCTAACTTTATTTATCGTGTATGTACAGCCCGCAAGCGCCTGTAGGCAAGCACGTTGCTTGAACACTGCGTACACATGCCTAAGATGCACGAACACACAGATACACAGAGAGAGTACAGGTGCAGGTACTACAAATGCAGGCCTACCGAAACCCAAGCCTGAAACCCTAACATCTGTGACAGCGTTGCTGAACCCGCTTCCCATCTGCAGCTTCAGATTGGGTTCGTGTCTTGCATGATAGGGAAGTGAAGCCGCAAAGAATTGTGAAGCATAATAATGCCTTTGGCCCGGCTTAAGCGTGGGATTCCGTGCAAAGCTAAGAAGACCAGAAAGAACTCTGAACACCTTACACCCCCCCTCGATAAGATTTGGGATTCTTAATGAAGTTTCTGGGTTACCAATGATTGATAAAGAGGCACCCACAATTTCGGGATCCCCGAGTCTGCAAGGCTCAGATGACCAAATCACCACGCCGCATGATGCTGCGAATAGCATTCATGTGCTGCTCGGAGGCGGGGGCCGTCAGGCAGTGGTTCATGACCTTTGGCTGCGTAAGTGGACATCGGATGCTACAGAAATCACCCCAAACCAGGCGGCAATGTTCCTTACTGGGAGCCTAACCCTTTTTGCAGCAGGCTTCTCTCGCCCGGAACTGCCGTCGCCGTGAAGCAGTGCAGCACTCATGACTGCACAACCCCGCACAACATGTACTCATGACAAGCTATGCAGTTGGACAGCCCAGCTGTGAGGAATTATAAACCCTGAAGCTTTACAGCCTCAAACCAGATATACGAAGGACTATCTCAAAGCGCGGTAGGTGGGGGCAGGTAGCTGGTAAGTGGGCAGGTGGGTATGGGTATATAGCTGGTAGGTGGGTGGGTATGTATGTGTATGCCTGGGCATGTGTACGTTGATGTTGAGGTGCATGCTTTTGTGCAAAATGTTTGTGTACGTGTCGTGCAGCGTACTTGTACATGCATATTTCTATGCCTATGTGACATATGCTATGTCCATGTCTATGCCTATGTCTGTATCCATGTCTGTGTTTGTATACGTGCATACGCACACATGCATGCTTCAATGTGCTGTTTCATATGTATCCGTGCTCGTATGAACGGATACACCTTTCTGCATACAATTATGAATACATATATGTACACACAGAAAAACACACAAACACACAAACACACACACACACGCACCTTTTCAGAACTGCGTCGTACTCGTGTGTGGTTCTCTTCAGGTTGAAGGCTCCCGGCTGCGTGACGTTGTAACTCACAGGCCAACTCGCAACAACTGCTAGATTAGCTTTACGGTAGAACCCATGGGCCCCTAGTATGGGCCCTTAACCCTGGGACCCTAATATACCTACTATATACCCTATATATACCCTTAAGGGACCCTAGAATCCCCTAAGGGCCCATGTTAGGGGCCCATGGGTTCAACCTTAG